>JAPSES010000109.1:3488535-3528904 GCA_029822895.1 Maxillicosta whitleyi | reverse complement strand
TTAAATATCACTAAACCCAGTTTTTAAAACTTTTGTAACTTTAACTTTGCTATGACTATGAATAGTCAGCCTCAAACAATGGCTGCCTGGTCCATGCATCTCATATTTTTTTCATGCTTTTGTCATGCTTTCTTGCTGCTCATACATTAGTTTAATGAATGGCAGATGGGGTCTTGTACTTAATTCCAGATGGTGTCAGTGCTTTATACATAAAGTATATATGCCTTATTAGATGTCAATGGAAAAACTATATTGGT
Organism: Maxillicosta whitleyi; assembly: GCA_029822895.1. Lineage (NCBI taxonomy): Eukaryota > Metazoa > Chordata > Actinopteri > Perciformes > Neosebastidae > Maxillicosta > Maxillicosta whitleyi. The sequence goes on along the minus strand of JAPSES010000109.1, from coordinate 3,528,647 downwards.
CTCATGTTTTGGGGTTGAGCCTCATATGACCCCACATGTGTAGAGAAAACCACACAAACTTTTGTGGTGAATCACAAATGTGAAGGAATCAACAGTTAAGTTTTAACTTTGCCCAGGGGACAGTGGTTTTGTGAACAGGGTGCTAGCTGTGGGTTCAGTATTCACTCATATTGACATGGAAAATCCCCTCAGTCTCAACCTTCCTCCATGTGAAGGGTTTTTACCATCATGACTCAGATTTTCCTCTTTCTCGCTGGTTCTATAAACACACTTGTCACATTTCAGGTTTTCCAGCTCTCTGCAGTGTTGTAGTTGTATTCTGTCTTCTGCTGATTCAACAGCTTGCATATTTTTTTGCTTTTTATGCCCTCAGGTTGCAAGAACAGAGAGACAGAAAGAGGATTTGCACACTGGTGAGTTCCTGGGATGCTCCAGCGACCTGCGCCCCATGCTTTTCTGAGGCCTCCAGAAGCTGAAGACAGGGTGTCAGTGACAGGTAAGGTGGCAGAGTGAACCAAATATGGTTTAGATAAGAAGAACAAATGAAATCTCTGTGTGTTCTCTGATGTGAAATATATCTTTGTTGTAAAACAACTGTGTTTTATTTTACCCTGAAGTATAATCTAACCTACTGAGATTACTCAAGCAGTCCTTTAAATGATGTTTAATCTTTGACAATTGAAGGAGTGCATGATTTTTCTCTTTAGAAGACATTCATGTTGATTATTAATGTTAGAAACAGACTGCAGCAATACCACACACATTTCGGTTTCATCCTTCTCTGTGTGGATGTTAACACACTCCTACTATGTGGGAGTTAGCAACAGATCTTAATCATCGATAGGGTTTTGCTGTAATTCCAGAGCTGGAGGCGTAACCCTAATCTCTTTGGCACATTATACAGTAAATCAAAGTGCGGCTAAGTCGGGTCTCTGTCAGCTCAACACAACTAGCCCGTTTCTTTGGATTTATGATGGACTTACTAAGACGAGTTATTTCAATCTACAGCAGTCCCTCTTCTTTTCATTTGTCTCATGCCTGATGGAACACCTCCTGCTGAGCGCTAAACCTTCGCACTCATTTAATTTCTGAGGTGTTCTTGGATTGCTTTGTGCCACGGTGGGATTATTTTCGAAGTAATGGGTCCAAAGGGCCAGCTGGGCAAAGCCAGTTTTAGCTGCAGCATCCAATGGGAGTGATGTCCCCACACAGAAGCAGCACGGACACTGATGGATGGCCTAGCTTTCTGTCGGTTTCTGGTCCCTGGACATGAGGCGTTGTTATGAAAATATAGAAGGAAGCAGACTGACGTACCACAGAGAGATGGTAGCGCAGCATATGATGAATGACAACCTGCTGGGCATCTGTTATAGACACAGACGGTCTAGAATTATGGTCCCTAAGGAACCACTTTCAATGTTCACCATAAATTGGCCACTCCTAAATGCTTTGTGTATATCTGTTGGGTAATAAACTTTATATGACTGGGGAGAATAAACCAGAAACCACCAGACAGATGTACCCAACGTTACAGCAAACCCACACACAATTTTTGTTTAAACTGGAATTTTAGTTAGATTTCCCTTATGGTTTTCCTTTGGCTGTCTTGCAGACAGAGGAGTAAGCCACAGAGTCGTCATTTTACTTTGCTGTTTCGCCCTGTAAATCAACTCCTTTAAAAGAAGCTGAGTCATGTTAGGTCCCCCCCAGCCTATAAAGAGGTAGTGTTAATGGTGGCATTCACGGGTTGATTTGCAGCCTGCCTCTTTATCCAAGCACTGGTGGCCTTGGAGTGGCTGATTGATGTTGTTTGTCGTCCAATCTTGGACTCAAAATGCAAGTGGTTTTCTGCTTTGGCTGTAAGCGGGACTGGACTTTAACTTGTACCATACTCTGACTTGTCCAGACCTCCCATTGAGAGGCAACCAGGAATAACCTTGAACTCCCTCTGCAGCCTGTGCTTGTCCTTGCCTCAAGGACAAACCGGTGTGACCCAGTTAAAGGAGCAAAGAGAGAGCGAGACATGAAAAGTGAGAGTGAGAGGGACAGATCTGTGTTTGTGTGTGCAAGGCGGTGGCAGGCAGGGTATAGCCTACTTCTCCTACCCTACTTTACCCCTGTCTTCATTAGTGAGTCGAGCAGCTGAGCTTCCACTGCACCATCTCTTGTTGTTTCCTTTCTTTCATTTATTTTGCCAGATGGTGAATTACAGGTCAAGGCAAAAGCCAAGTACAGCTGCTCAAAACTCTGAAACTGTCAGAATGGATGCTGCAGTATCACAGATTCATTTTTTGTCCTCCTTTTGTTCGGATTTATTACACATTGAAAACCTGATTTTAATTGGTCAGTTTCTATTCCAAGCTAATGTATTTTAACTGAATGTATTTTAACTTTTTGTCAAATGATAGATTGATTTAGTAAATAGTAGCCATGTAAAAGAGGGAAATTGAGGTGGTCATCATTGTAGAATAAACCCTGACAGGGTGACTCAAGGGTCTTGAATCACATTATGCTTATGTTCTGTAATATCTAATCTTTAGATAGCTTTGCCTCGACTCTTTTATTTTGTATTATTTTCCTTGTTATTGTAGTTAAATGATACTTTAGTCTTGCTCCAGTTTCTCCATACTGAGTTTTTATTTCTTCTAGGAAAAAAACTACAAAAGATAAGACTTAATTCATCCCACCTTGGGGAAATTACACAGTTGACAGAAAAAATAAACATACATCATTTTGTCTTATGTTCACTGAAATGGCTCCATTTAGAGACTTTTTCAAGTGAGGACGTATTCTCATGCAGTCCACTTTCTTTCATTTACTGTCTCTGATAGTTTCTGCATGAAATGTGCAGGGAGGGCAGAATGGTCTTTAGCTGACAGCTCCCTTTTCCTTGGCATACTGTTTCTTTCTCCTTTCTCTTTTTACTGCCTGACAAAGGCAATTGAGGACTTTGCAGAGTCTTTGGTCAAAGGAAATCTTAGAGGAGGAGTGGAGCGGAGGGAGAGGAGGTGTATCTGTCAGAGAGAGGCTGGGTAATTCAGCAATGAGGAGGAGGTAGGGGGGCACGAGAAGTGGAAAGGAGAGGAAGGGGAGGGGACTGTGCTCCCATTCACACTGGCAGCATTTGGGTTGAGAATGTTTCTTTTTTGGGGGGTTAAAGAAGTTTTCTCTCTCGGGAGAGTTAGTCAGAAACGGAGCCAAATATCCAGAGGAACAGTATCGTACTGAGTGTAAACTGGGAAGGAACTCAAGAGTGGAGAATAAGGGGAGCTCACCAGACACCAGTGCAGCTATGCATGGATCAACCTGGGGTAAGAAACTCAGATGGAAGAAGTCTGGGCTGATGAGGGAAAAAAAGGAACTTGGGTTTATTACTTTGGCATTATGGTGACAGGGATGTTGGATGATAGTGTGTGACTATCATTGATTGTTTGATTTAAAGGCTCACCATAAAAGGTTTATTTGCTTCCTAAGGGTAAATTAACTTTTATTGTGCGTTAATGTGAGGTCAAAAATGGAATGAAACATTTGACATTTAAAACATCAACAGAAAGATAAAGAATATAAACGTAACTTGTATGGCTCAGACATGAGTGAACTCATTTCTATTAGTTATTTGGCATTTCTATTCCTGCACATTACACTAAAAAAGTGGCAAGCTGAGGACAGAGTGAAGCCTCCTCTTTATCTTACTAAAGTATTATCATTGACATTGTCAAGTGCATTATTCAAGCAGTTCTTCATTAGAAATGCCTATTGAGTTCAGTTGTCTTTATGTATAATTGCCACTTTCAGTTGATTACAGTTACTAGACCTAGCTAGGTCTGAAACGCTTCACTACTTGGATCATCAATTGATGTTACTGGTTATTTTTAGATATATTATTTAATCTAGAAATTCCAAAATGAGCAGATGCCTTTGATAAATACCTGTGACACACAATATCAAGATAATGTTGACCAATTAACAAATGTAAAGAGTTATCACATAAAAGCATATAGTTTGATAAGCTGGAACCAGAGCTTGCTGTACTATTATTACTTGTTTGTTGGCTCATTTTAAGGCTTTTTTCCCCTTCATTGTATAGACTGAAAGATCCCTCTATACCTCACACAGTTGGTGCTCTGCACCAGATGTATGCAGTTAATCATTAGTATGTTTAGGGACATTAGCATTTGGCCTGGTGACCACATTGACCGCCAGGGCTGCAAGGTGTCTGCCTGTGCAAAGGTAGGTTGTCTACATTACCAAAATAGCTTTGTCACACTTTTCTTCCATGTTCCAGTTTCTCGAGATAGGATAAGAAAATAGGTAGAGGAGGGGGAGCAGAAAGAGAGGGATTGAGAAGTTTCAGCTCAGAGATATGGCGAGTGGAGGAGGGGATATGTGGACGGTTTTCTGTTACTCATGTAGACACTCCCTGCTGAAAAGTGAGGTGCTTTCCCCTTCCTTTTTTAAAATCTGTGTCCTTTTGCATCTTTTGCAGTGAGATGTAGTGTGTTCTCAGTAGAGGAGTCTAAAATGAGCGCCAGTATAACACAGCTTTCCTTTTTCCCCTGACTCTGACACATCACCTGGTGTGGGGAATATTTTTAGACTCTAACCCCTGTGGCTGTGTGTTTATGGCGTGGTAGCAACAAAGAGGGATTTAGTGCAGGCTCTTTCAGTTAGTCTCAAAGCACGTTTATGTGACAGAGCAGGTCCTATAATCTGTGCAAAACGTCCTGTAATATAACGGCTGATACACTGTTTGTGTAACTGCAGTTGTCTGACGAAAGCTTAGCCAGATTAATATGGTGCTATGATTGGACTGACCTGCCTGTCAGTGTGTGAACTCAGATATCAGACATATGAGAGGTTAGTTGATGTCAGGCTGTTTCACATTTCATACTCGGTGATGTCTGATGATTTAGTAGACTGAAAGCTCAGCAAGGATTATAAAATGTATTGATCTCAGCAAACGGATTCCTCATATCTGTTACACTTCGCATTTTGGTACAAAATAGAGCTCATTTAAACACAGTGTGCAATGAGGGGATGGTCCTGATGGGAGGTTACATTTTGGATCTTAAGTTGTTAGAATAGCTGGAAGATTTTCACAAGGCAGAGCAATATGGCAAAAATTTAGGCCTATTAATTATGACTGGTCAAACAAGATATGAAATTCTAAAAGTCTTTACATAACTTTTGTTTTAGGACTTTGACCAGATGTCACTGATAAGTATTAACACAGTTTTTTTTAGCAACATTAAAAAAAACCCAACTACTATTCAGTCAAAGCTGGCTGCTGATGGGGGGTTTTAGTGCCACAGATGGAAAAAATAGGACAGATTTAACAGATTAGTACAAGGCATTGGCACATACTATGACTTGAGATATCTGAAGTGGAAAAAAGCGATGTCATGTCATCAAACTAATTTTCCATAAGTCTTCCCTTCCAGCTCTCTCATTACTGATAGACCATTACGGGAGAATTTCTCATTGTTTGTATGGGATTGTATACCATACTGCTCATTTATACAAAAGTAGTTTACTAAAACATATCACCTGTGACTTATCTTATTTGGATGTTGTTGTTTTTTTCAGTTTATGGAGCTTAAAGTCAACACAGGTTTATTCTGACGTAAACCCGCAGCTTAAAGAAAATACAATAAACCTTTATTGTTGTTACATTTTGACTTGTTAGGGCAGAGGAACTATCGTAAGAATGGCTGCATTCGATGTATCGGTTTCAGGCCTCAGATTTGTGCGTATTGGTTCAGTTTTGACCTCCTGGGATAAATAAATAGGCCAAAAACATAATGCACCTGTTTTTACAAGTCAAAAGGTCCATCACATCAAGTGCACATTCTGTTGTTTGTTGCTACTTATGTGTAATATAACTCTCTATAGGGTTTAAGTATCAGCCTGGGAATAAAATCCTGATGGCCTGAGATGAGATCAGATGCCAGAAACACAACAAAATGTTAACTGATGTGAGGTATCACTAAAAATCTCCACTCAAGTTGTGCCATATGAATGATGAGACATCGGACAAACAGCTGTCTCCACCCGCAGTGAGTGTCAACAGTGGTGTTGGCGTTGAACCCAATGACCATTGTTTATTCTGTCCATGTTTAGGCTGAACTCTAATTACATGGTGTACCCGCACATTCCTTATGCTGGAGGAGTGACTGACCATGTCTGTCTGAGGGCATTAAACCCCCCCCCCCAATACAGCTCACGGAATACTTAGATCTATTGAGAGAATTAGTCAAACCTGCAAATAATTCTGTTTTGAATGCATGATATTGGTAAGAATATTGATCAATAAACAGTTCCTTAATTCGTTATTTAAAGTACATATGATGAAATATGTCTTAATTATCATATGCAATTCTTTTATTTTTGAGTATGAAACATTATAAATATTATATCTATGTCTATAGGTTGATGTGACCCTAAAATTATAGTTTAATTCATGAAAGTGGCTGAATTACCATAGATTGTTAAAATGATATACTCATTACACTTCATATAAAGCAGGCTTGTGTCAGCGTAGTAGTCATTAGTTACTGATGTCCATTTGTCATCTTCATAGAATGAACAGAAGACTGTCGAAGCTACTGAGTGACTGAAGGCTTTAAGATGCTAAAGAGGGGTCCTGGCCTCTCTGTCAGCCCTCTGACCTCCTTCTCTACCCCCTCCTCTAATGTCTGAGGCCCCAGTCGCTATGACAACAAAAGGGAAACCAGGACCACATGCACATATCAGGAGCTTTAAAACTGTTCAAGACCCCTCTGCCCAGTCCCAGCACAGTTTCAATCACCCTCAGTTCAGAGGGATTAGACCTTATTCACTTAAAAGTGAAACGGTCAATCATCAGACTCCAACCTCATGAAAAATACTGACCTGAGGAAGATCAGAGGGCAAGGTTTTCAGAGACACTGAAAGAATATAGGTGGTGTAACTTCAATCTTGCTTTGAAATGAGTTTTTTTTTAGGAGAAAATTGTATTTATCTCACTGTAACAAATCTACAAAACAGATCCACTGATGTAAACTGCATAACCAGGTCAGAATTTATCAGTGCAGACACAGGTACTACAGTTCATTGTGGTCTGAAGATTAACATGGCGTCTCCACTTATCAACAGTCATAAAATAACTCGTATTGGTTTGTGCAAATTCTGCAAGATCTGGTTTTTATTCTGTGTCTGTTAAGGTAAAGCTATGTAGCTCCTGATTTTGACATGCAAGCCAAAAATATCAAACTGAGTGTCTGTATGTTATACATGGGATAAAAACCTCCAAAGCTTATTTTATAACATGGTATCTACTCTTATATATATATATATATATATATATATATAAAACAGTGCTACTTCCAAACATTCAAATACTTATATACATCTCATTTTCCTCCTGATATTGGTATGTGCAAATTCTGCAAGATCTGGTTAAATCACACGTGGTTTGGTGCCCAGTTAAAGCATGTTAGAAGTTCTCAAAATTATGCACCTTGTTTGAGAAAATGCTTCTATTGGGACCTTTGAGTATAAAAGGATTAGACCTGCCACCATAAAAACCAGCCAACCAACAATTTACCTTCACCCAGTTTTGTTCTGTATTCACATCAAAAGCATTATCAAAGTCTTGCGCCAGTGCCACTGGAATGTGAAACGGTCTTAGATCTCAATCATTATCTTCATAAGTTGTAAATTTATCTTGCAAAATGAGCAAATCCAATATGTACCAACTCTAGTGCCAATAAAAATCTGTAATGTTTGCATGAAGCCTCTGAAACACGGATGTAAAAATGTTTTTGTTCCTCCCACACCAGGGGAAGTGACAGACTGCTGCACCTTTACAGAAGTTTCTCTGTGGTAGAGGTTTGGTTGAAACCCTATTAGCTCGTTGAGTCATGGTTTCAGACTCCGGCATGTGAACAAATAACATTCTGAGTGTTTAAGAAGCATCGACAGACACTTAGTCAAGCACAGTCTCTGCCATTCAGAAAGGATTATGTGAAATAAATATCGTCATGGACTAATTAGCTCTCCTCTGTGCATACAGAAATCACTTCAGATTAATCCTCCTAGTTCTGCCCTCCCCCCAAACAGCACATATTGGTACCTCTGCAGTGAACTCTGTTTGCTTCATCCCAGTTTGATGCACGCCACACAAATAGTAAATTATTAGTGCCACATTTTTTAAAGTGCACATCATAAAGCAGCAGCTCTGTGTTAGTTATTATGAACACAAGGATCAAAGCGATTTTTGAGTGTGCTAATTAAAGTGTGGTAATCACACTTTAATGGCTGTAGTAGCCCTCTTAGGCCGTCAATAAACTTGGCAGGATGGTAAATGGCTTGGCATGGCCCTGTCCTGGCAGGTGCAGACTAGAAATGTGGCAGACCAAAAGGCCTGCTGTCAGCCCCTCCTTGTCCTCTATAGCCATGCTGACCACAGTTACAAACCCTACGGCCTTTGTATTTTTTTTTCTCCCTCATTTTCAGTGTCAACGGAAAGGTTGGGTGGGTTACAAAGAGGAGAAACGCAAAGGAATGTTCTGTATTTCTAGCACTAATTCACCGACACACTATGTAATTGTGAGTGACATAGTGAGAAGCTGCAGTCCTGGCATACTTTGAATCTTTCAGTCATCTGTGTGAGTTGTTCGACAAGCCTGAAACTTCAAAAAAAAAAAGTAGGGGCACACCCACTAGATGGATATCGTCATATTCTATGACTACCCACAATGTTTGTGGTGCTCAGTTGGCTGTTTGTCAGTGTACTGTGACCTTATCATCATACTTCCTGCTGGATAATGTTCTTCACAAAACACTGAATAATTCCCTCTCCATGACACTACTTGTCATGTTTAGCTAATACGGCGTAGGTGAAAAGGTCGGAGAACGTCATTTTTCGTTTCTAGTTTTTTCATGCAACTTTTATTGCCCCCGTTAAAGTATTACACCAGGTTGAACTTGTTTCCTTTTCTAACCTTCGAGCTACTACCTCTTTGATAAGATGTACTTAGACAGTAGGCTTTGTCGCCGTCAGGACAAATGCCAACATGTTAGAAGCCATTTTACATCTTAAACGGAGAGAGACCCCTTTCTTCTGCTGCCTCAAGCCCTGTTTGTGCTGCTTGAATGGCCTTAATGAATAGCCTGTCCCAGTTCTCACTGTGTGGGCCCATGTTGCTGGATATTTCTATGCTTCAGTGTATCGTACAGTATATCATTTCTGTTTTGCTTCTGTCAAGAGTCACTGTGTGGGGTTTGGGCGTAGCAAAGTTGCTTGAAATTAATCTTGGGAGGAAGTTTGAAATTGACACCAATCAGGATCTAAAGGGAAAACATTACATTAAAACAGTATTTACTGTCACTTAGTGGTTGGTAACATGATACAAAAATGTAGGAAGAAAAAAAAAATTCACCAAAAAACTATTGTTCAGTAATGATACAAGCATAATTATTGAAGTCTGAAGAAAGAGGATGCATCTAAGGTTCAAATTGTTCCCCACAGTGCCATCACCAGTAAAGTTTTTTAAAGTGAAAGAAATCATTTGTTGCGTTTCCTTTGTAGTTCGCACAAGATTTCATTCCATTTTACTCCTGTTGCCATGCATATTGGGTGTGACTTGGATATTTAATTACGGCAGTAAAACAACTTTAAAATTGTCCCATAGGTATCAACAAATATGGTTTTCCCCCCATACAATTTTAACATCTAATTATTAAAGATTCTCCAGTTAAAGAACAGGATGTAGGGCCCCTGATTTAACAGTGGGAAAAAAAAGTAAAAATACACACATTAAGGTTTTAAACATTCGAGTTTAGATTTGAGTGCCCTTGCCATATGCCTTACAAAGTTGAGGTTGATCTGATTGCACTTGAAGTCCTGGATCATTTGTGTCAAATTTGAGCAGAAATTCACAAAACTGACAGATTTTATTTATTTTTTTACTTTGTGCCTTTTTAAAGTATTTATTTTGAGGAGCAAACAAAAAACATCAGACTGATTGTCTGTTTTGTTTATCTCCTGCATGCATGTAGATTGAACATGTCCAAATCATGATTCTTGCCATAAATGTTATCACACTTGCACTATCACTATGTGATTGTTACTGACACTTTCTCAGTTGTACAGATTTGTTATGAAAATATACACAGCCAAAAACAGAAGCTAAATATTTATGCATTACAATCTTGTAAGAAATGTCACTTTCTTGTCTTTTAGAGCAAGTAACCCCTCTGAGCTGCCACCATGGCCCTGGTTCAGGCTCTGCCCATGTCTGCTGAGCCGCACACACCAGGCCACAGCGGTGGATCTCGAAGACGACATTCATCCAACCCTTCTCCCCCTGCCAATGCACCCTCCTCTTCCCTGGATCCTATGGGTTCTGTCAGCAGCCTCATTGCGACTCGATCTGGCCCCTACCAGGACCACCGGTCTGGTGTTGAGCTGGGAGGCAGGGTCAGACGAGCCACTCCAGGCAACTCCTGTCTGGGCACTGAGTCTCCCCACGACCCTTTACTTCAGAGCCGCACCCCACCAAGCAAGAAGCAGAGCTCTGCAACGTCCAACAGGGTGGAGAAGGAGAGGGGGAACGGGAACTACACCTACCTGAATGAGGAATATGTCGATGACTGGAATGACAACCATTTGACACCGCTCAGCCCAAGTGAAGCTGAGAAGTTTAAAGAAGGGCTGAATGGAAATATGGGAGGACCTCCTCCTAAACTGATTCCTGTGTCAGGGAAACTGGAAAAGGTAAGTTCACTTTACTTTAGTAATGTAATTACTCTAGTCTTAATTTTCCCAGCTATTCTGAAGGAAGTCTTTATTTCCACAAGTCAAAACATTGTTTATTTTGTTCTGGTACTCTATGAACCATGAACACTGCAGAAAAAAAACTAAGCTCATTTTAACTACAATGTGCGTTTGTTGGTGATGCATCTTCATTGTAGGTTTAATTTAGTTTTCATGTTTCTGTAAACTTTAGTGCAGTTAATAATTTTTCCACTTCTAGGTTTAATCAGTATTTATTAACTATAATTCTTTTGGTAGTGTACAGTAGTGTCATGATGAGTGAGTTTTTATTAAATATTTCCACGCTTCAAATTCTGAATGAATCTATTAAAAAATCTTTTATTATCATTTTCCCCCAAGAACATGGAAAAAACAGTACTCCGACCAACCGCCTTCAAACCCGTTATTCCCAAGAGCCGTACCTCCATGCAGTACCTCTCCCCTCGCCATTGTGCCAACGTACAAGATAACCAAAATAACCTAAACCTGCTGAGCCCCACACACAGAGATGTGTCGCCATCCTGCTCAGAAAAACGCAGCTCCTACAGCGGCGGACGGAACGGAGGTGGCAGTATGGACTCAGGACGCAACTCCCTCTCCAGCTTGCCACCATACGCTGGCGCTGGTTATGGCCTGATGTCAGGGGAGGCCTCTGCTGGTCACCTGGAGCCCATGAAGAATGCTCAGCCAGTCACTGGACATGGACATACAAACTCAGACAGTGGCCGCTCATCATCTAGTAAGAGCACAGGCTCTGGCTCCTTAAGTGGACGCGGGCAGCCACTGTCAGACAGTGGGTCCAGTGGGCGGTCCCCTGGACCTGTGGAAGGATATGAGGGGGTGGTGCGGGACCTGGAAGACAAACTAAGGGAGCGGGAGCTAGAGCTGCAGCAGCTCAGAGACAACCTGGATGAGAATGAAGCAGCTATTTGTCAGGTCAGTGAGAGCAATGACTATATTAAAAAAAAAAGACATTTGAATCAGTTTTTAAAACCAAGAATTGTTTAGTTGTAATCATAGTGATGGATCACAAATTGTATACATTGCATCCAGAGTGACAGAAAAAAAAATCTTCTCAAAGTCGAATCAGAAAAGGGCTCTGATTATTGTGCAGACTTGGATTACAGTGTAATCATAAGACTAATATTGTGAACTGTATAAATATAGTTACACACAGAATTCTTTGCCATCTGCTGTACTGTCTGGTCTTGCAGGTGTATGAAGAGAAACAGAAGCGGTTTGAGTTGGAGCTTGAGGAGCTGAGGCAGAGCTGTGCAACCAGGATGCAGACGGCCTCACAGAAGGCTCAGCGTGCACAGCAGGTGCTTCAGTTGCAGGTCAGAAACAGACAGATTTGTCTTATTCTACTTAACACAAATTTGCTTGTTCATCAACTACAATAAAAGCCACAAAAATATGAATAGGTTAGAGGGCATTGGTACTCACATTCATAATAATATTGCTGTTGTAAATTATCTGTAATCTTTCTATTTCAGACCTTTCATAAGAAGTACATGTGGGATGTGGTGTGTCTAATGCTTATTTGTGGCTGCAGGTTTATCAGCTTCAGCAGGAGAAGAAGAAACTACAGGAAGACTTTGCTCAACTTCTTAAGGAAAGGGAGCAGCTAGAGGAGCGCTGCACCTCCTATGAGCATGAAAAGATTCAGCTAGGGCCCCGCCTCGAGGAAACCAAGTGGGAGGTGAGTAGCACATCAGCAGTGTACCCATACCGGCAAAGTTATGCCCAGAATAAAATAAGAACATTTGAGCTGTAAAACAAAAAGAGTACTTAAGTGACATTCATACTGAGTTTGCCAGTTTCCCTTTCTTCCTAATTTCAGGTTTAGTTATAATGCCTTAACTAGTGCCATATTTAGAGCATCAGTCTCTGTCTCACAGTATATTGGAATTTTTACTCATGAAAACCAGACATGACAAGGGATGATTCAGGAAGCATCATCAGTCTCATCCACCAAAAGAATGGGCTGCCCCTCTATCTTTGTAAACTTAATCCACACATCAGTCAGTGCATATTAGATCAGACATTGGATTATGGAGGCACTGTGGTTCATTCATAAATGGGAGGGTAAAGGAATTTTAATTCACAGCTAATTATTGAAGTGTTAACAGATGCCAACAATGAAACCATGATTGAAATAGAAAATGCACACTTTAAAGTCACTGTGTGCATCTTCTGCAGCATTTTTGCAAGTTGAGTCAACCAATAAGGTCTATACTGCTTGGTGCTGGTTAAAGTACCGTGATGGTGCCCACTCTGTCTTTGAGCATCCATAGGGTTTATTTCTATATTGCTCTGCCTTCACCAAATTAGCTGAACACACCCTATTGCCTACACTGAAGGTAATAATAAAAAATATGCAGTACATTAGTTTTAAGGGATGTGAATGGACAGAACTGGAGAAGAAGCAACATTTTGATGCAACAGGACTGATAACATTTGTGGGATGAGATGCTCCTAAAGTATTCTGACAGATCTACCATCCACTCTACCACCAGATTCTTCCACATACTGTACTGTTGCCATTTAAAGTTTTCGCCTTTGTCTTTTTTAAATCTACTTAGGTATGTCAGAAATCTGGGGAAATCTCCTTGTTGAAGCAGCAGCTGAAAGACGTACAAGGAGAGTTAGCTCAGCGTGTTGGAGAGATAGTTTCACTGCGGGGCCAACTCAGAGAGACTCGTGGTGAGCTGACGAACACGCAGGTCCAGCTGCAGGAGGCTCATGGTACGGTCCGCACTCGCACTTTAGAGCTAGAGGTTTGCGAAAATGAACTTCAGCGGCGTAAGAGTGAGGCAGAGCTCCTGCGAGAGAAGGTTGGACGACTTGAGGCAGAGATGGTTCAACTCAGAGAGGCCTTGGCCAATCAGGGCCCAGGAAACAGACAGTGTCAGGTGTTCCAGGATGCAGAAGAGCAGCTGCTCGCTTATGAAAGTGATGAGGCCAAGGCCCAGCGCCAGAGCAGCACTGAAGCTCTGCAGAACATGAAGATGCAGATGGACAGGATAACATCTGAGCTAGCCTTTGAACGCCAGAGAGCGGAGGAACAATCAGGCAGCTTTGAGGAGGAGCGAAGGGTATGGCAAGAGGAGAAGGACAAGGTAATCCGCTACCAGAAACAGCTGCAGCAGAACTATGTGCAGATGTATCGCAGGAACAGAGAACTGGAGCAACTCCTGCAGGAGCTCAGTCAGGAACTGGAGAGCAGAGAGGAAGACGAGGGCAGCGGCAATGAGATAAACTTTGATGAAATCGCTGCTACAGAAATATGATTGTTTGCATTTGCACAACTGTCAGCTGAAATCAGTTGCTCCCACATGCCATAGATTAGATCTTTTCAGTTCTGTCAAAAAAGTTTCAGCATGTGTGGATTTGAAGCAGATTGGCATCACTATTGTAAAATAAATACACTGCACAGTACTATAAGCCACAATCAGGAACTGCCTCATAGGTCTACTCTCCAAGGAGTCCCAGCTGGTAGCCAGTGACCTCTATTTGATGTTAGTAGGCCACATCAGCTTCTTCCTGCTCCATTACTGTCTGTTTTTGCACTAACCTGAAATCGGCCTTCTAGCTCTCCATCCCATTTTTTTTTTTAAACATTCGTGATTTGAGAGAGAATTATTGTGTATGACTAACATCACTCAACCTTTCAGCATCCTCCCACAGTCTTGTTAGGATTCCACACTCCCTGCTGGCTTTAGCACCATACGCCTACTCTCTGTTAGCAGTCAGATCTCATTAGTTCAGTTAATTCATATGGAGCCAACACTGTTTTCACTTGACAGTAATTGTGGGATTCCACACATTGAGTGCACTGTGACAAGAATGAATCAGTCGCAAACAAGTGCTAATGACAGTGGCTGCACCATGGGTGACGATGTGAAAAAAATAAATTGTATTTGTCCTGTTTTCTCAAACGCTTTTATGTAATGCCAACACATAACCATTAGTAGAGCCATACAATTTAACTTCTGGATCATTCCAAGTGGTCTTGTAGGTCTAGTTAGTGAAAATGTATTTTACAACCACAACGATAGATGTAGTTGGGTTCTGATATCTCCAACCATTTGTGTCTTGACAGGGAAATAGACTTTTAATAGGTTGATTGTTTTTAAGCTTTCAGCCCTGAATTAATAAAAGTATTTGGCAAGGATTCACAAACTGTGTATTAAAGCTTTACAACAATGTTGAACCATCTCACATAATGAAGCGTTAATGTGAGAAATGCTATCTTATCTTTCCTCTTGTTGAAAGAGGCTATACCTTTTTGAGAGTCTTTAAACTATTATCAGATGTTAGGAAATTGGACTGCATTGCCTGTTAAAAATTCAAGTCATTTTAATACTTTCAAGTAAAGCCACAAATCAGCATCTCCACCCGATATCTGTTCCATTATACAGTAAATGTACATAATATAAAGACAGGTGTATCACAGTAGTAAAAACACTCCACAATGGCTCTCATTTAATTATTTGAATTGTGTATCTGTTTTCTGTAAGAGATTGTAAAGGTTGGATGCTATGTGTTAATGTTACTAATTACATTAAAACTGAACACATTTCTAATGACAGTTGACGGGTCGATCTTGTAATAAACTACATATGGACTGCTTCTTTGACTGAAAAGCAATTAGGGCAGAGGAAAACTATTAACTAGTGTTTTTTTTCCTATTATCTAACATTTTGTAGGATCATGGTTGGTATTAATTGCCAAGTAAATCAATAATAAAACTAACCCTCAGTTGAAGCCCTGTTTTTCACAGCTGTCATGTGAAGTGGGACATCATGCACTGAAAGCAGAGTTTTTTTTTTAAGTCAAAGTGGTCTGGCCATGGCCTGACTGTTTCCATCAGCCTTTAAAGTATGTGTATTTACTTCCCTGTACAGTGAAATGGCGCTCAATACAACACAATTAACGCTCCTGCTGCTGATTCAACATCCTCTCTTGTAAATAACCCCAGTTACTGGATGTTATATGTACATAAAGTAAATGTTTTCTTTCAGAGATGGCTGTCCATCTCAAAAACATAGCCACTGTGAATAGACCAAAGCAATGTCACATGTTCTCTCTATTTTGCTCCTACTCTAATGCCTGTATATTAATGTATCTATGTGTGAACGTTTGTTCTGGTTTCCTGGTATGATTTTATAATCACAATATTTGTATGAAGACATTAAATGTATATTTTCATGCTGTAAATTTCTTGAACAAACATACTATGTTTTTAATTAAAAACAACAAAACTGAATAGTGGTCTGTCGTACATTGGTTGATAACAGCTGTTGAACTGTAGTTTCTTTCATGATTCAGCTGTATACACTTAAAGCAACAATCCCAAAATAAGTTGGGATGTGGGTGAGTACAGAATGCAATGATTTATAAATCTAAAAAAAGAAAAGAAAAATTAGTTTAATGGCAGTGCTACATCTCCAAAGAGTCAGGACAGGGCATATTTACCACTGTGTAGCATCCCAGTTGCTGGAGCTTTGGCACATATATGTTGCCTCATTTTTGTCTGATACAGGGTTAAAGCTGTTCTGGGACTTTAAACATTTCCCATTTCATGATGTTTAACTGGGTAAAGTTCAGCAAACAGGCTAGTACAGCACTCAGACTCTTCTAATAGCTTTTCTGGATCCTGTTCACATTGTGGCTTCTTTATATTTTAGAACATTCCTGATCCCACACAGCTTCAACTACAGAATCATGGCTGGTTTTAATATAGTGTCACCTGAGGGCCCAAAATTCACATATATCCAATATAAATTTTGGGTCTCGTACCAGAAATTTCTCCAGATTTACTATAGATTATGAAATATTCAATGGCTATGCAGTTTTACAATGAGGAATGTTATTCTGAAATTGTTCCACAATTACTGAGCTGTTGCCAGTTTACCAATTAATTAATTACCAAATACTCCTCCAGCTGATTCATTTCAGGAACCCTTTTACAGCTTTTTGGAGATGTGACGCTGCCATTAACTCAAAATGACCTAATCTTTTCCTTAAAATGGTACATTTTCTCACTTTAACCATTTGATAAGATTTCTATTCTGTTGTGAAAAAAACATGGGTTTATGAGATTTTACATTTTAGTCTGTTTTCCAAGTTTTTTACTTTAAAATTTCAGTTGCAATTATCTCTGGAGGCTATCTGGAAAAATGATTTAGTGTAACTCATCTACTCTATTCCAGTTGGTGTTTAGACAGTTTTATGGTATGTGGTTTTTTAGTGGCATACAGGGCTGGGAAAGCATTCATTTGTCGCCCAGTTTATAAATGGCTCATGTCTGCCCTCTTTAGGAAAAACAAACTTTGTTCACAAGTCCTTTAACCACATCGTGTCAGACAGTTTTATAAGCACAGTCCACAGGCTTTTAAAAAGGCACTCAGGTTACAGTTTGCAGTTTGTCAGCCTGCACATTTAATAATTCAGGAGCAGATGGATACACTACCCAACTATAAACACATACTAACTGTAGTTTGTTTGGAGTTTTGGAATTTAAAACATGAACGTGAAGTAAACGAAAATTATGTCCATAACAAGTATTGGCTCAAATAACATGAAGGCATCAGGGGCACAGTTCTGTAAGAATTCAAGATGTTAGATTGAAACTTGACTGAAAAAAAAAAAGCACATACTCATTCCCTTTTCCATTAGATCCAACAGTCCTCGTCCGACTTATTTAGACCATCTTATTCTTCATACTGGAACATAGTCACCTCCATTTTGAAGTGCAGATCAGTGTAAATGGCAGAATTACATACCTGACCCCAGAACACAACATCAGTGTGTTCAGGCTGTGCTCCAGTCTCTGGTATTCAGGTCTTTTCTGTTGCAGTCTGTGTTATAATGCCAAAGAAGACTGACTGAAATAATGCTGAACATTTAACAGTTTCAGACGTTTTGGGGGATTTTGACCACAAACACCATGGGGTCTTTGGCCTTGTTGCTGAAGGCTTTTCGGATGATGTCCACAGCATGCTGATGAGTTACTCCTTGTAGGGAGACGCCATCCACAGACGCCAACTCAAACCCAGCCTGGTTACATAAAGCCAAAGGAACATTTGTGGTTATCTGAAGTGCAGAGACATTCACCAGCATGGTATATAAATCAATGATGCTGACGTTACCTTAAGGACGTCACAAGTGGAGGCTGCTCCTCCGGGAAAGATCTTCTCAATCTTTACCACCGGCTGAACTTTTGACTCCATCCCACCAGATATACTGATACCTGGATCCAAAAAAAACAGCAAGATTTAGTTTAATTATTTAGTGGTAATCACTCATCTAATTTACATTCCTTTTAAATATTGATGGATGTACAAATCAATTTCTGATTTGTACCTTGTAATTATCAAAATACATCACCCAGCTATTGAAAAAAGGGTAGTGAGCAAGTCAGAATTTATCTGCAAAATGTGCAATACCAACATGTCTGCTGTTTTTAATAGTGAAATTTAACATATACTGGGTTTGTTTTTCTGCCTGTGACTGAAGCAAGATTTTGTCAAAGGTATTTACCCAGAGACTGCTTGGTTTTGGAGATGCTGACAGTTTTCAGCTCATACTTCTGTTCAGGACCAGCGCCGTTAACTCCGTTCTCTGATGGCGACTGATGTCCGTTGATCTGTTCAGCTCCAGCTTTTTGGTTCAAACCTGACTTAAATACCTGTGACAACATGGGCCGACTCCTGCGTGGGGCACTTTGCAGCGTAAACACAGTTTCTTTACTTTTCTCTTCATCTTGTTCCTTTCTGCCTTTGGAATGGCCATTTCTGAAAGGGGACCTCCCCCTCTCTGTGGTTGCGTCGCCCCTGGCTGTCGTCGAGTGCAATGAAACCTCATCAAAGTGTATGGAGCGAATTGTACCGATGTCTGAGCGGAGAGGAGGCTGAGGGTCATCGTTGCGGGCCAGCAGCCAGTTGGGGAGCATGGGACTAGCAGTCTGGTGTCTGAGATCTCTGGATTCTTGGTTATAGCCGTCGACTGGTATATCCAGTAGTGGTGTGAAGGATCTGGAGGTATGGGGTCTGTCCTTGGTTGTTCGAAGTGTAGAGAGACTGAGCTTCTCCAGCTCCTCCAGTAGATGGCTCTCCTTCTCCACCTCCTCAGTCATGTGCAGCTCAAAGCCTCCTCTGTAATCTGAATGGAGAACACATCATTGTCCACTATAAATTAACCTGAAACTCCAGAAGTGGTAATAACATCCACATAAAATATTACACCTCCTTGAATGCACTCTTTGGCCTGAGCCGACAACAGTATTAAAATTAATGTCCTAGTAGCAAATCGTTCTTTAAATATTGGAGTAAAACTGCAACTTTAACATCCTAAATTATCTTAAGTATGAGTGACAGCCAAACTCGACGACAAAAGTAATGCAGAGATCTTTTTGAGAGCCCTAAAATCTAAGTAAAAAAACAAAAACAAAAAAACAGTAGTAGAAGAGGCGGAGGTATTGGAAAGCAAAACAAACCTGGGATGGGAGTGATAAGGCGCCGTTTGGGTGCTCGGCCAGACATGGGTGAGCGAAGAGGAGGAGTTTGGACTGAAATACAAACAATTTTTCATACATTATTGATAACTTGACTTTTTTTGCTCTAGCCATCACTGTGGTGTCTTCAACTGGGCATAGACACTCCATCAGTTTAATCATACACACCTGAGCGATACTTGAGGATGTCATAGGCCTCAGCTTCAATAGGGGTCACCATGTTATTGAACACAGCCAGGTGAGCAGGAGGAAGCAACATCCTGAGAGAGGCAACGTGGTGATGCTGAGTCAGTTTCCTTATTGTGTTACATTACAGAACATTTTTAATTAGTCCTCAGTATCCCACTGTGGAACGTTTGGATTTGATGTGATTATCCTTAAAATCCTTAATCCCCTTCTGGTTCGGGTTTGTAATACCACTGTTTCCCAATTCCCCACACAGCTGAGACTGGATTTACACATTTAATACTTAGTGTGAACACTTTGTCACCTTTATATGAACCAAATCTTTACTGTTAGATGTTTATAAATTTACCTATACCTTACCTGCTTATTATCATTGTAAAACCCATCGTTAATCAAAAATCCATTATTTAAATAGTAGACATATGAAAGGATACTTTGTAAAACACAGATGTCAAATCATTTTACTTCAGGGGCCACATGCAGCCCAATTTCATATCCAGCTGGCCGGACTAGTAAAGTAATTCAAAATTTGGAGTTTTCATTATTTGAAAGTTATTTTATTTTTGGTTTTGTGCAAAAACAGTAAAATTGTAGTATGAAAATGTTTACATTTACACACTATTGTTTTATAAAATAAATAAAATAATCTGAATAGCCATAAATTTCTCAAGAAAAAAAAAAATACAGATTGCAGTGCACCTACAAATGTGGAATCTGGAACTGAAAAAATTACATTTAACTTGTCAAGACTCAGTGAAATCTGTAACTTTTAATGCTTTCTGAATAATTTTCACAGTTTTCAAATTCATCCTTTGGGCCAGACTGAGCTCTTTGGGGGGTCAGTTTTGGCACGTGGGCTGCATGTTTGACACCCCTGCTGTCAAACCTCATGTGCCCTTTCTTGTTTCACTCCTTACCTTACTTCCCTCAGCAGTAACAACTTTTCAGGCCGGTCCAGAAACACCAGTAGGTGGCGTATGAAGTTCTCCACTGACTGCTCCGCTATGTACTGCACAGGTAACAGTTAAAGCAGTTGCTTTAAATCCGGTTGCATAAATACTTACACTTAATATGTACATCTAAATTAAAGAAATACGAAGGTAAATGTGAACACCTAAAACTACTGATGGGAGGAATTCAGACACACAAAAACCTTTAGAACAGAAGCTAATGTTCAGTGTTGTCACATCTGAAAATTATTCTGTTTCCACGTGTCCAGGCTTTGTTTAGTTTCTTACTCTGCGACATGTCCCCATCACAGCAACCACCTCCTCCTCAGTCAGCAGTCTGCGGGCCATGTCCTCCACCACTCCCAGCATCTCTGAATTTGGCATCGTATTGAGCTCTGGCGGTGATACAGGGATTAAAAAAATAATAATAAAAAAATCAACATTGTGACATTTGACAAACACTCACCTGCAAACAACAAATTTTATAATAATATCCATGAACGGAAAAATAGTTGCAGTCTGTGTATGTTTTATTATTGTATAGATGCCCTTAATATATTTCAGCCCAGTACATAATTTAATAAACACAGGTTTTTACTGAAATAGTTTATAACTTGGGAAACTACACTTGTATACCAATGTGTGGTCATACAGGATTTAATGACCAAGGTTTTCAAGGTCTTCCATCCCACCTTTTCTATAAATCAGGGATATCACCAATATACGTGAAAAAATAAAGCCAAATAAAACCTAAGCTAGAACAATAAAACTTAACTTCTTCTATAGTCATAACTAAAAAAACTGACACCAGAAGCCAAACTGAATTAAAAATCTAAATAATGTCAATTTCTACTAAATTAACTCTGAGAAATAAGATGACCCCTCCTCAGAAAACATTTCTGTGAGTATTTTGATTACCATTTTATGAGTTGCGTTTTTCAAGACAAATGCATCATAATTTTCAGAACAGGCAATATAAAAGCTTATAAAATACACAACCTTGTAGTATTTGAGTATTTAGAGAAACAAAATGTCTTACAATACTAATTTTGCAGTACAAATAAAGAATTTTGTCAGTATAGAAAAAACAGGATAGATAATATACTTAATATGTGATAATAAATAAAGTATGTGATGAAAAAAGAAAAGAAAAAAAGACACCTAATGAATGGACCAGTTGAACCAGTTGGTAAACTGCTATGGTTCCAGCCTAAACAATGTTTTCCACGATCTTATGTGAATAAGAGTGAGTGGGTGTCTTTAATATTTAATACGTGATATAATATTTCACTTTCTGACCTGGTTGACAGTTTATAAAAAGGAAACCAAGTCCATTTAATGAACATTTGATCTTTTCTAAATCTACGTGCATCTTCACTTCTCTCATCTAATTTAGATCAGCTTTTCCTGTTTCCAGATAAGTAGTTTTAAACTATGAGACAAAATACAAATGTTATCACTTTGCTCTTTCACCTAGATTCCCCAACTTAAGCTATTAATCAATCGATCCCTTTATTTGTCCCCAGTGGGGCAATTGCTGTACATCAGTGGTAGCAACACACATATACATATAAATCAAATACATAAATACACAATAAAATAAATATACTCAATCAGTAAGGGTAAAAACATAGATTAAAAACTATAAATATAAAACTACATGATTTCAAACCAATAAAAACAACACTACATGTAAACTATCTTTTTCTCCTGGAGTTTTAGTAAGGCACAAAAGGTATGTTTATATCTGTTAACTTTAGCAAGTGGAAGTCTGAGAAATGATGATAATATTCACAGTGAGCATCTGTTTTTTTTTTTCTTGCATGGATTTGGATTTTATTACCTCTGCTTTTCTTGCGCCCCCCCTTGAATAGCAGGTTGACGAATGTCTTGGAGCGGTGCAGGGTGCTCTTCTCCTCTGGGTCCTTCCCTTTCTGCTTCTTCTCTTTTTTCTGTATGATCTCTACAACCAGATATAAACAGTAGCCACATGTCGATATCTACCAAGTGCTCCTCCTTTCTCTTCTTGTTAACCTTCTTTGCATGTGAACCTCACCTGCCACAGTGACCTGGCTCTGAGACCTGGTGATGGGTCGGCTGGGCTTGCTCAGAGCCAGCAACACGGCTGTCTTGGGAGACTCTTTCTTCCCCTTGCCCTCCAGTCCACCTCCACGGATCGCTGTGTCCCTGAGCAGAGTGGTGGGTCCGAGGCTGCGGGTGGTGTCAGCACCTCCAGCCCTCTGATCCGCCTCAGCACGCTCTGCCTCAGATCTGGAAAAATTAATCTACTGTTATCATGTCTGGTCGAATTTTTAGTCTCAAAAGTAGTTGATATAAAATTAGCCAGGGTAGCTCTTTGTTAACTGCCTTTAAAATGTTACCTGAAACAAGCTAAACATTTAATTTAAGAGTTTATAGCAAGTGAAATATTTCAACAGCCTAAATAACTACATAAAACATTTAACTGAAATAACCAGAGAAGCACCTAAGGTTGAATTTCTCACTGAGAAACAATTTAATTAATTAGTTGTTTTTATACAAGATTGGATTACATGCAACAGAAAAGTGAAAATGAAAGTTGTGTCTGACCTCTGGTCCTCAGTGGAGATGCAGACGTCTACCATGTCAGCGCCGAAAGGCAGGCTTGGAGGGAACATGACCTGGGAAAGGCCACTCAGAGAGCTGACCGGAGTCCCCGAAGACAAAGACGAGGTGGAAGAGTCTGAACCCTGGGAAGAGGACTGCTGCGTACCATTTGCCACTGAGGGAGTACAAATGTGGGATCACAAAACTAAATCATTCATTCATGTCACAACATGTAATAAGAGACTGGTTTAGACCAGCTCTAAATATAAAGTTTCATGAGATAACTTTTGTTGTGACATAATGCTATATAAATAAAATTGTATTTGATTTGAACACACTATGAGCAAATTTACACATAAAACTCTTTCATTTTCTTGAAAGCTGCATATATGTTTTGGTGAATGTGTTTTAGATAGACATGTGGTGGTGATGACACTTAGGAGGGAAAAAAAAGAAGAAACCACCCCCCCATACATACACTTATTGAGCCATCTGTATTCTGCCACCATCTCCTTATAAGCAGGGTATCGTCCTGCTTCCTGCAAAGATATGGCCACAGATATGCAAATGAGATACAGTAGAGACCTTGAAACTTTCATGGGATCCCTATATTTGATAAAGAGTAATCCTAGAACCACAGAGCCCCAAAACCATACACCTTTTCTTCCTCAGTGAGAAATGAAAATCCGTTCTTGACTTTCTAGTAACCTTTGATTGTTGGGGTGCTTTCTAGCTTTACTAAGTGTTTCTGTTCCCACAGGGTAAAGTGATAGATCCCAAAACTAAACTCGAACAAACACAGCTCCATGCTTTGATCAGCACCTGATCCCAGCTGCCTGGTGAATAATGCACATGGCCTGGCTATTTTTCACAGCGCGAAACCCAAGCTCCGACAAGTAAAGTGAGCGAGGAATATTACGACTGCATGCCAGCTGTCGGCCCTACCACACAAACTGCTGCTATGTCGAGCACGGAGCCACTCCACTCATGTAATTGTCCAGGTTTCAATTTGTTCAATGTGTCTGAGAGAATTAAAGATCAAAAGGTGAAACAAAAAAACCCCGTGAGTTAATGCGAGTCAGGTATATTTAACAGACAGAAATTAAGGATCTGACATGCTTTCTAACAACAGTGCTCAGAGACAAAAAGCCATTGTGGAATCTGATACACCCTCTTCAACTTGTCATTAACACAACATCCACACATTCAGCTTAACATGTATGAACCTAAGGCTCCCAGTCTGTTTTCACCTTGTTAGCGTACATGCCGTACATTTCATCGTTCACTGTCTACATAGTCCAGTCACATTAAGTACCATTCATGGACTTTCCTTTAGGTTATACAGATATCTCTTATTTTTGCCGATTCATTTTAAGGGCTGTCAAGAGCATACACAATAAATGGGTGACAATATAAACCAAACCCTAAACCCATGGTGGGCAGAAGTCTGAAATCTGACATTACCATTTTTGGTAGGTTACAAAAACTGTGCACATAGATGCCTCTCTTTCTCAATATAGTAGAAACATCAATGTATATTTATAAACCTAGTTAACTGTTAGCATGGGAACGAGTTGCCACAATGTCCACACGTAAACCAAACAGCATCTGGATATCCTCACCCTGGAAAGAGTCTCTTTTCAGTGCTCTAAAATTGCATTTGTTTGTAGACGAGCATTCAGAAAAAGCCATATTTTGGAAAATACCTGTTACCATGTGGATTGCCATTAATTTGTACTGGTTATTCCATGTTGCTCAGAAAACGTTTAAAGGCTTCCTCACCTTGATGGTGAGCATAACATGTGTGTGGCTCTTCAGTACTTCCACTGCACTGCTGTGGCTGATATCCTCAAAACTCACTCCATTGGCAGCCAGAATCTGATCCCCCATCTTGATGCCGTTCTGTTCAGCAAGGCCACCAGGGTCCAGTCTGAAATATTGGGACAGGACAGGTGGATAAATGCAATGCAATGTTCTTTTAATGAGCAAGAATGTTAAACAGCATTTCCTAGTAATAACTCTGTCCCCACAAATCAAAAACAGAGTGTGGAGATGCAATGAACTGACATCTGGGGATGCTTGTCCACACATGTCCTACATTGACATCCATCTCAGGTGTCAAGACAGAGGTACCTACTTGGACACATAGATGCCCAGACCAAACTCCTTGCCTCCTCGGATGTTGAAGCCGAGGCAGTAATCATCAGAGGTGGTGTACAGATGGACAATTCTTTGGAGGGCGCTTCCGGAACTGGTATCTGACGGAGTTTGTCCGCTCTCCTCTACCACCATCCGCCTGTGTATCAGATCCACCCTGAAAAACACAAAACATTACCACAGCCTGCAGAGTATAGTGAACAGTACCCCCAGAATCAGTCGGTCTGACTTCATTTCATACCAAGTAGTCTTCTCCTTGGAGTAGCGGATGCCGGGGACCTTGCCGACCCGTCTCACCACCATCCTCAGCCTGTTGTTTCCCGTCAGAACCTTAACGGCACTGCTCATGGTGATGCTCTCCAGGCTGATGCCATTCACCTCCACCAGTTTATCACCGACACGCAAGCCTGCTTCCTCTGCAAAGACCCATAAAAAGAACCATTAAAAAAACAAAACACACCTATAAACAATTAGTATGTAGCACATGTATGATTAGACAGATCATCAAGTACAAGAACATCATTAGTATCATAACACAAGACAGGCACCTAAACTGATTATTTAATGCTTGAGCTCACCTGCCGTACTGTTATCCTCGACTTTACTGACAAAGATGCTAAGGCCATGTTCTGAGCCTCCACGCACACTAAAGCCAAGCTTCCCATCCACACTCTTATCCACGGTGATTGTATGGAGGTCCTCACTGTCATCTCCACCTGAACATAGTGCATGATTATTACGTCAGCATCCCATTCTTTAATACACTATTTTGCAATTTCATTTATCTGAGCAATTCCCTATTGCTTCCAACTTCCACACCTGAAATGAAAAGTGTTTGTTTAATTTTGTTAACTGATAATTGAGTCATTATCTGTGGGTTTCCTGCATGGGAATGAAGTGGATATGGATCACATGAAAAGTTATTTAACACACGCTTATTAACATAGTATTTGCAGATGCCCATTGCCCAACACCCATTTTCTTTTACTGCCTTTTATATTCTAAGAACTAAATTTTACCCTAGGTCATCTGTGAGCAATGATAAAGGCAAATCCGGTTACAATAAATATACAATTACATATGAAATCCTAATAATAATAATAATAATAATAACACAAAGTAGATGATATTTTAAATGTATACATGTATTAATGTGTATAGATTAGAAAAATATACAGTAATGTTTACATTTAAGACCAAAATGAGAATGTAAACTTAATTTGTAACTTAAGCCTTACTCAACTTGCATTAAAACTTAAATTACTAACTAGTCCATGACTTTTATTAAATCTAAAAACCAGTCAAATCAGTGAAATACACATATGATAGAGACATCCATGTAAATAATACATTAGAGTACGAGTAGAACTCAGTGGTAGAAAACACTAAGCGGTCATGTGGCCAAAAACATTTTAAAGCCACTGAACTGTACACTGGATTAATGTGCAATACAATGTATAACAATGAATATAGCCTTACTAAATGTTCTTAAACATTGCTCTAAAAGCAGTATGCAAGCATCAGTAGACAGTGAAGCACAAGGCACATGGTGCCAGCTTACCATCCACAGGAGAGTTGATGAGGATGACCCTGCCCATGGGTGAGGAGGATCGGATTCCACGTCGGCGCTGTTCCTTCTTCCGTAAGAGGTTGCGTGTAGCCGTGTGTGACCCTTGGGTCCCGGGGGTCTTCTCCCTGCGGGATGGCTCTGATGAGTGAGCCATGGAGGCTGCAGGGTCCCCTTTCACACAAACTCCACCGGGGGCTTAGCACCGGATGGAGAAATCTAGAAAGGGGATCCATATGCAGTTTCCTTTTGTACAAATTCAATTATTTTTATGCATTTAAATTCAAAAATCCAGATCGCAACAGCTTTATGCACTGTTATTTTCCATTTTGTCTTATTTAAAGGGCAGAACAATGGGTGATCAAGAAAACTCACTGATGCAGATTGTGTTGTGACATGATAGTTGACTCTTTGTCTTCCCGGAGTCACACTTTGGTCCATTCCTGCCCATGTTGCATCTCTCTTACCTGTATAAATCTAAAAAAAAAGCATACAAATTCTGCAATGTATACAATTATACGTATTTGCTGAGTATCGGCTAATACAGTCAGAACATAAGAACAAGAATAAAAAAAGACACAGAACCCCAAGTACAACAAGTGTAGCAAGAAATAGGATTTAATGGGTTTATTGAGCTCAGACGTCCCACAAGCTGACCCAATTTAGTCAGGATGTCACATGGGTTCGATGCCATGGTTACATGTCATTAAACTTAACCCCTACTAACAGTGCGTCCTCATGTCGTCACCCTGGGGTTCCCCCATACGTCTCACATCCCGACAGCACCCTGGACAGCAACACTAAACACAAGCCATGGCATCAAAAATGATGACCTTTGAACTCTACACAACGCATAACAATGAACAGTCTCTTAAGTGTTAGGTGTAAATGCGCACATGTTTAATGCGCAATTGTTTGGCGAAATGTAACGCAATTTCACCGTAACTATATTTTAATTAGACGTGAGCGTGTACTTTGACGCAACAGACTTAAAATGTTAAAACTTTGGCACAGTGCTTTGGTTGAGGTAACAAAAAACACAAAATCTGGATTATAAACAAATGTACCTACCACACATGTTACGTTACCAATCGAAGAGACCGAGGACTTGGCAGCTCGTCAACTCTATTCTACGTGTAGTTTAGAATCACACATATGTACAAGGACCAAGAGAAACATTAAATGCACTGCAACTACGATTCCAATTCTCTAAAGCTACCCCATATTTTCTCCTCAAACTAAGCTCACTCGGGCACTTCAGCTACCTGAATCCATGTTGTGTGCAATAACTCAACACACCTGTGACATTTCTCTCGCCCTCGAAGCCCCGCCCTTAAACCACTTTGATTGGCTGGACTGACGTAATGTTTAGTTATATGATTGGTTACTTTTTATGTCAATATTATTTAATACTGCTATTTCTTACTCAATAAACAAACGACAAACGAGTACGACTACAGTGTCCTTTATCATTTATGTGTGTGAAATATATTTATATTATTTATAGAATTAGTTCTATTAGTTTGTTTTGTTTATTTAGAGCCCTGTTGGCTATTGCATCACTGCAGCACCCATTCATCCTGGGGTATTTTTTACACTGCAATTTAGGTTTAATACAAGTAATTACAAGATCATGGTTTTCAAGATCTGTCTTTTAACATTTTAGACAGACTGTCCTGAATAAATCAACACAGCAATAATACAGGACACAACTTGTAAAAGTTACAAAATAATAATAAAAAAACTAAAATAAAAATCCCTCCATAAGTCTGATTTCAATCTTAATCAGAACTAATTTCAGTTTGTAACCTTTGAGCCTTTAGACAGGTTTGACACACCTTTACCTTCTCTGAGCTCCAGTACAAAACCCTAAGTACATGACAAGCCATTTAAGGTAAACGTATATAAACTTTATTTTAAGTGCAACATAACAAAAGCAAATGCAGTTTAATACTGATTATTGATTTGAAAATGTCATGATGATGGGATGTCACCCTTCTCTACAAGGTATAGAGGGACCTGAAACTCATTTCTGAGGGCAACATTTAACATTCTACAGAGAGGCCAAGCCACAAAGGAGGATAATTGTCTGAATTGTGTAAATATTGCCTTTCATATGTCATTCTTTTGTATTATTAACACAAATACTGCACAATGCACTCACCTGTGCACTGATCTGTTACACAATAAACAGCATATGTTATACATCATATTACTGGCTATGCAGAGCTTCAGACATTTGCAGTAGTGGTGGTATAGAGAAACAAAAAAACAAAGTTGTTGAGAAAATATACTGAAACAATAGAAACAGTGCAAGTAAAAGATGTGTCCAGTTTATGTTTTAGTTCCTCGGCTTTAAATGTACAGTGAAATAAATAACACATACCTCTTTATAGTGTACAAAACTGAGGGCACTGAATCCCAATTGATTCCTCTCCCACAGCATTTGGCCTTTTCACCCCCCATCACAACTCAACTGGCAGATGCTCCACAGAGACTGAGATTGATTTTAGGTAAAGCACATTGTGGAACCCTGTAAGAACAACCATTACAGTGCCCATCATAACATCCATACCACAAAATAAACAGCTCCCCCTTCAGGAAGGAAGGAGGCTTGACAGAGAAAGGACATTAAATAACTGGAAAAACTGCCCTTCAAACATGTTGGACAGCATAGGAAAATACTCTGTGCATTCAAAATTTAACTTGTCACAAAAACTTACAGAGCCCCTTTTGTGACATGGGAGGAAAAATATTAAAAATGCATGTTCAAGAGGTAAGCCCCACCCCCCTAACTTTATTAATCACAATTTAACTGGTAGCTTGGTGATACAAAGTCGCATCTTATCCTCCCAAGACCCAGCTATAGGTTTACTGTCCATGTTTGTGAACAGGAGTTTCACTGCTTTATAAAAATAAATTAATAAATAGAAACTGCCCACCGCAAAAGACATTCCATAGAAATTTGTAAGAATGCATCTGACAAAATTGTTGCATCATGACATTTCCAATATAGGCAATTATTTAATTTTAAAAAAGCAAAAAGTTAACAGAAAAGCTCTCCCACCACATTCCTGAAATATTTTAGAGGGACTATTCACTAATTAAATTTGCCAACATGATTTTTTTCTCATTATGTAAAAAAAATGTACTTCAGACTCCCAGAGTATACTTTTGCTGAACATGTACACTACCATAAGAGAAGAGTGAAAATAAATCAACTTTATCCAGAGTTCTTGAGTAATCAGATGTAAAAGACAGAAAACTGTACAAAGGTCATTCATGAAGTTGACTGCAGAAATGATCTCACCCTCCTCCCCACCAATGGAATTCCAGATTACACGGATTTCAGCATTTTTGTGCCCAACAGCGACTAGTAATAACACACTGCACGGCCCAAAGACACACTTTATTATTCAAAAAGGTCAACATTGAGTGGCTTCACAGCTCTTACAGAATAATAAATGAAACTGAATGTTAGAGATCAAGTCTGTTTCGTGTACAGAGTTTAGAAACAGACCATCATTAACACACTCGGTGGCTCTTACTATTCAATACGCTGTGCCATTATTAAATGAGTCAACATTACTGAGCCTCATGCATAGTAAACATTACAGCTATAACATCAACTCAACATACATTTAGTCTTTACAAGATCAGATGTAGATTTGTGTGACACTTAACCTGTGGTGTAGACAACTATTTCTTTAAGGGCAGAAGTTCCCGTGAGATTCTTCTAGCAGCTTCAATAACATCTTTAATGTTGACTTTATCCCCAAACTCAATTTCTCTGTGTTCCAGCAATATTCCCTAAAAGAAAATTAAAAATGATGAGTACAAGTTATACACGGTGTCTCCCTAATAAAGTGAATATTGTCTTCGGTTATTATTGTCAATGCATGCATGAACTTGTGTTTTGTTGCCCGTGGCTGGTGGAGGCTTTACCTGCTGTCCCTGTCCGATGACAAACACCCCACCAAGGATGAAGCCCTCCCCAAAAATATTTCCAATGAAGCCCTTGGTGAAGGCCCTCAATCCATTCATCCACACCCCTGCACGAAGAAACCCCAGAAGGCCCAGCTTCCTCTCTTGCGGCCCATAAAACCGTCTCTACATGCAGACAAACAAAAGCCTTGAATGTGTCATCTGGACCTGAACTGATTTCCTACAGATCATGAATGACTTCAGTGTAGTTTTTATAAGAAATGTTACTGAAACTAGCTTAATCTGGCTACCCGATTAGTGTTGCTTAATCAAACTTTCTGCATCATGGCAAACAGGCTACACAATCCACTAATTCATATTGAAAAATCAATGGCACCTTTTCATCCAAGAAGACCTCCCCCTTGAAGTACAGCCTGAAGTTCTGGACCTCTTTGCCGATCTCCTCCTTCACTACAGCGTACAGAGGGACCCCGAGCTCTTCCAGCTCAGGTTTCAGAGAGGACAGCTCTTCAGCCTCCTGTAGTTCAACAGCATTCAAACACAATTATCAATAAACATTCGATATGGTCAAATATATGCTTCAGAAGTAAATGTACCTTTTTTTTTGGGGGGGGGGGTAATGCATCCATTCAGTTGTAGAATACAAGGATGATTACATGTACTGTACTTACATCTGTCTGACAGCTTAGTTTCTTACAGTAAATAATTAAACATGCATATTTATGAGAAACTAAGGAATTAAAATTTCCCTCATAGTGTGAAAATTCTCCTAAACTCAGAAAACACATTACCACACAAAATGGGGCTGGTTTCTGGTTTCCTGAAATTTCTAGTGGCAACTAGTTTTAGTACCCAGGACAGTGACACTAATAACAGATGATGCAATATAGATTATCCTTCATCTTGTGTTAGCTTTCTGTGACCATATATGTTTTAAGTCAGTTTTGACCCATATCTTAGATCAGTTGTAAAATACATTAAAACAATTAGCAATCATTCACTTTGATTCTCATCTCTTAGTTACCTTGTTGAGCTTCCTTATCCATGAAAATATTAGTTTTAATATTTTTGGGTTGAGCCTCTGCCTTTTTTTTGAGTATACCCCTCAATGTGCTCTTTGCAGTCACCAACTCCATAGTGAATTGACTTCACATGATTGGACATGCCCGTCTGTTTTGTTTTTGTGCAGGTATACTGAATAACAACTCAAAATGTGAATCCCCAAAAGCTCACATGATTGTTAGAGGAGCCGGCTTCAGTGCGTTGGCTGACAGTGCACTTATGAATCCAGTTTTGGCTCCAATTATTGCTTGATAATCTTATTCTTATAACTGAGTCAACGCTGACCCTAATAACACAAAAGGTCATAACGTCTACCAGAGCATTTCATAATTTAGTGAAAACATTTTTTGTATTACTTTGTTTAATAGAGGTTCCACAAAGTCAAAAAGAGTTGATGCAATAAACAAGTTTTATATGGTTCATTTATCCATTTAAAACCTAAAATAGGTTGGTGCTGACTTTTAACACAAGAGAAGGTTAAACTACAAAAAAGTGAATATATAGGCTACTTGATTAATCTTGAATTCAACAGCTTTTTATATGGCACAAAAAGACAAAATATGACCTCAATCCTAACATCAGAAAATGCAACAGGCACACATGAACACAACACTAATATGAATCTAACTTTTCACTTTTTATACATAACTTTATTTTGCTGATAATACTTGGACTGAAGTGAGGTTTTATATGCACCTCTTTTATTTGTATTGTTTTCAGTTTAGCATTAGTCCTTTCACTTTACTTTTTCCACCCTAAATACTGTTACATGTGATTAAAAAAAAAACAAAAAAAACTACTGATTTAGATTTAATAGTAATAGTGGCCTGTATTACAGATGCAGATGACAGTCCATACATACAGTACCTCTCTGCACAAAAATCATCCTGGCCGCCTGACTGCCATGATCACAGCTCCAGACTTCTCCCACAGGAATTTGGCTTTGAATGTTTTTTTCTCTGGCAAAAAAAGATGCAAACTTGTATAATTACAGTTAAGACTATTTGGGAAGAACACTATAATACAATGAATCATAAAGTAAAAAAAAAAAAACACAGAAAAAAATGCCACTGCGCGTAAACATTATTTGGACTCACCTCCAGACAAAGTTCTGAGGTCAGTTTCTTCTAGATGTTTCAGAGTGGCCTTCAGCGGTGGTGTCAGGAACCTGTCGGTGACAGAGTTTAACACACCGATAATGAATCCACCCACAGCGCTGGCCGTGGCTCCCATCGTCGTTTGTCCCAAAGCAGAAACACTCAGTCCGTTTTAGCGCATTTTGGTTCCGTCCTTCCGTCCGTTTGAATCCTCTTCGACTCGGCGACAAGCTTATTTAAAGTCTAACTCAATTCGATCCTCCCCCCAATGTTTCACAAACTTTTCTAAAGCCTGAGCCAAGTGTTGAGATTTGATGAAATGCAGGTGCGGCCGGTCGATGAGCGACGCGTCACGCATTTTACGCACAGACACTTTCTTTCCTTGTGCGTGAAAGGTCAGTGAAGAGATTGAAAACTGCACTGTCATCATATGTTATTGCATCAGTGTATTAGGAAATGCATCAACAGAGGGCAGGACTTTCTCAAATGGAGTTCATAGTGTATTTATTAGAGCTGAAATTCATTTACAAAAAGTCACACAAAGAGGTTTATTGAAGAAAACATTTAAATGTAAGCACAAGTGGGAAATGTAAAATGAACAAATAAGAACTAATTTGATAGTCAACTCAAATTTTCATGGAGATATAATACTATTCAAAATGTGACTCTTTCGGAAGCCACTGAAGTCAGTCTTTTAAGTGAAACTAATAAAGACAATATATTCTAACCCATGTAAATGATGACTCAGTGTTCTTCTTTTTTATCTGCCTGTAAAGAAATAAAAAAAGAAAACAAAAAATTACACAATATTTTCAAATCAGTCCTCAAGTATGTGAAGGCTAGCCCCTCTTTATCAACCATAGGGCTGAAACCATACAACTGCTTTATGTATTCAGTTGTTTCCAATGAAACAGGGCTGTTTTACCTTTTCCTCTGTGTGATCTTTAACAGAACTGGAAGCGTCATCCCGTTCATGTGATGATACTTCAGTGTTACTTGACACAATGTCCTCAGCTGCTGGAGTCATGTTATCAACAGACTCAGTGTGATGGTCATCATCCCCCTGAGATGAGAAAGGCACAATGGTTAAATGGTTAAGCATTAAATCATGTGCCTCATGCTGATATCCTGGTCCATTTTCCACTTTCTCTGTGGGACTCACCGCTGTTGCATCTGCTCGGCTTGATTTTTTAACTCAAATATTTTCATACTAAGAAATATCAAAACGATCTATTATAAATTTTAAAAGAATAAAAAAACAGAATATCTTATATATATATATATATATATATATATATATAACAGAATATCCACCACCAGTTTCTCTAACATTTACACATATTAAGTACACATGAAATTTGTGTTGAATCTGTGCAGTCCCGGTTAGATGCCTGTTGATGTCAGCTTACAGTATTTTCTGAACTATTGCCATCTATTGTTTCACAATATCGTTGCAGAGGAGCAGAAGAAAGACGTTGAAGATCATTGGTGTGAGAAAAGGGATTTTTGCAGAAAAACGCTAAGAATCAAGAAACTACATTGTGGTTGTTACCTGATGTAGGCCACAGACAGTCGTTAGCTTAGGAATATTTTGATGATTTGGATTTTCATCATTTCCAGTAAATTTACTCAGCTAAGTGAAAGCAGTTTCTTTTTGCTTTTTTTTAGTACCTTCTTCTCTGTGTCTTCCTTGACAGGAGTGTTTTCAGTTTCTCTGTGTGACGTCACTTGTATGTTGCTTGCCTCAGTGTCTTCGGTTGCTGGAGCTGTGCTAGCAGTTTTCTCAGGTGTGTGTTGTTCATCGTCCACCTGAGATGAATGCATGACTAGTTAAGAATCAAATCCATGCATCTCATATTTATGTCAGTTTTGTTTTTATTGCTGTACTGACTTTCTGTGTATATATTCACATGCACAAATGCCAAAAAAAATGTACCTTTACCTTAGGTTTTTGAAGGAGCTTGGTTCCTTAGTAACACTTTCACACACATGCGTTCATATGATATTATTATTGGAGCCTGTGTTGTGCTCAGAGCTGGTCATCCATGCATGGTAACTGACACTATTTCTAAGATAACATTATTGTTTCACGCTGTTGTTGCAGCTGTAGAGGAGCAGAAGAAAGGCACTGATAGCCTCAGGTGTTAGAATTTGGGCTTTTATGGAAAATCCAATCTGAAACATCTACTCAGAAATCTGTACACTGTAGCTGTCATCATAGATGTAGCTTCATGCCACAGACAGATGTTGGTATATTAATGGGGTTAATTTTGCGGTTTCTGATGTTGACAATGTCCTGAGCTACTTGGAAGCTGCTTGGTTTGTTGTTACCTTCTTCTCTGTGTCATCAATGACAGGAGTATTTTCAGTTTCTCCGTATGATGTCACTTGTTCGTTGGTCGACACAGTGTCCTTGGCTGCTAGAGTCATGTTATCAGTTGTCTCACTTGTGTGTTGTTCATCGTTCTCCTGAGATGAGGGCAATAATAAAGAATTAAATCCATGTGTGTCATATTTATGGTTTCTAACTGAACAGAATACATTGTTTTTCTGCCATAATGACTCTCCATTATGGGTCTCATCACTACTGCTTCACCTGTTTTCTCACTAAGTGCATCCCATATTTTTTCATGTGCACATATCATATCCCTTTGTAAAATGTTCACATACTCGTGTGCTTACATGATGTTATTGTTAGAGTCTGCGCTGTTTTGAGAGCTGTACATTTATGGACATTAACTGAGTGCATTTCTTTTCTTACCTTCTTCTCTGTGTCGTCTTTGACAGAAGGAGTGTTTTCAGTTTCTCCATGTGCCGTCACTTGTACATTGGTCGACACAGAATCCTCGGCTGTTGGAGCTGTGTTCTCAGTTCTCTCAGTTATGTGTTCTTCATCGTCCTCCTGAGATAAGTGTACTAGTTAAACATTCATGTTTAATATTTACGTGTGTTCACATGGGTCTGTGTTGTGGTGAGAGCTGGTCATCTATGGACATGAGCCGACACTATTTGTAAAATAACACTATCTACTGCACAGGTGTCAAAGTCCAGTGCTCAAGGGCCGGTGTCCTGCATGTTTTAGATATTTCCTTCTTCTATCACACCTGGTTCAATTAATAATCAGCTCATTATACAGCTCTGCAGAAGCTGGATAATGATTTACTGGCTTTCAAGTGTGAGGGAGAGAGAAATATTTAAAACATGTAGGATACCGGGCCTCGAGGACTGGAGTTCGACGCCCCTGATCTAGTATGTCACACTATTGCAGCTGTAGAGGAGCAGAAGATAAAACACTGGAGAACATTGGAGTGAGCTTCAGGTTATTATGAAAAATCTGACCTGAAACCTCTGCACAGATAACTGGGTACTGTAGCTGTTAATGTAGATGCAGCTTTAGGCTACAGATATGAGCTACTAACAGAGCTAGGTTTGTGATTTTAGTTGTCAATAACACTATGAGCTACTAAAAGCTGTTTTTTTTTTTTTATTACCTTCTTCTCCGTGTCATCCTTAAGAGAGGGGGTGTTTTCAACTTCCCCATGTGACGTCACTTGTACATTGTTTGACTCCGTATCCTCGGCTGCTGGAGCCATTTTCTCCAGCCTCTCACTTGTGTGTTGTCTGTCATCCTCCTGAGATTAGAATAGTACTAGTATTAATTCCATTTGTCTCATATTTTTTTCTGTAGGTGATCAGAGTCTGTCCTGCGTTTCTTCCTTTCTGACTCTCCACTGTTGTGATCATCACAGCTACCTCAGTTTGACACAATGCATACAATGTTTTGTAAAGATAAATACGTGAATATTCTCTTCCCTACGCAAGACAATATCATTTTGTATTCTTTGAGTCAGTAGACTGAATTAAATCAGTTACCTTTTCCGGTACCTGCACAGGGGAACTGGATTTTTGTATCTCGTCTGCAGAGAACGTCTCCTCTGGTTTGAGAACATCACTTTGAGGATCAGAGGTTGGTTCTGTTTGGATGGAATCTGTGATCTGCTTGTCAGAGTCAGTAACTTCATCCTTCTGGGAAAATGGTGGGACATGGAAGAAAAGAGACCAAAACATTCTATAAAACAGATATAATCTTGTCAGAATCTCTTTGCTCAGTCTGAATCCTGTCTGTATTTTCTTCACCTTGTGGCCTCAGTCTTTTTTGGGATGGCTATGCCAGGTAGTCTTAGGTGTAGCTATTAGCATCCTGCCTCTGCCCTGAACCATTCTTCTGCCTGCTTTGAATGCAATGTTGTTAACTGCATTCTTCATCTATTCATTGTCTCCCCTGATTCTTCGATTCTTTATCTTGTGCATTCTCAATCTGAATACATTAAATAATCAGCATTTTCTCACATAAGCAAAATCACCCTTACTGTATCTTCAAGTGGAGGGGATTGAAGATTTTGATTTTCCTCTTGTTGCTCCTCTGGTTTGTTTGATTTGGAATTTGACTGCGATGGATCAGTTTCCTCATCTTTATCTGTTCCAACCTGTGGGATATTTGTAGAATACAACAACATATAATAAACCCATCAAATGTTGATGTTTTGCCATGATTGATGATTTATATTGTAACTCCTACAGACTATTTTGTTTGAAATGTATGTTCTGTTTTTTTTAATTGATTCTCATAAATAATTGAGCGACAAGAACAGATAAAATAAAACAAAAAGTTAACCACAGGAAGCATCTCATCACCTTATCGTCATCTTTGTCTGCTTCTCGAGCTTCTGTTTGATTGCTGCTTATCTCCTCTTCGGTTTTCTCTTCTGGTGGATTGTTACTTAGTTCCACCTCTGTTTTTTCTTCTTCTTGATTACTTTTTGGCTCCTCCTCTTTTTTATCAATAGGGATTTCTTTAGATTCTTCTTTGACCCCAGCTCCAGGGGTTTCAGTGGGGTCAGAGCTGGCCTCCACAGGGTTTATCTCAGGGGAGTCTGGACTCTTTACATTATCTGGTGCATTTGCCTGACAAACACACCATCTTCTTAGCAATTTTAAAACGATTGTTTGAAAACGCCATGCAAAAAAGTTTCAAGATTGATCACGTGCATGCAAACCATAAAAACAATCCGGTCCTCGTGGCCCATTGTCCTGCATGTTTTAGATGTTTCCCTCTTCCATCACACATGGAAGCCATTACATCTATGAGGCTTCTGTGGAGAAGGATGATGATCTGGTCATTAATTGATTCAGGTGTGATAAAACATGCAGGACACTGGGCCACGAGGACCAGATTTGAGAATGACTGAAAATACATCAAGCCCACATATGAAAAACAATAAGGTATGATCAAGGAGGCACCACCACCAGAAGCACACTTGTTTGCACTTTATTTTAAGTCACCTCCTTTTCAGTGTCATTTTCTTGAGCATCAGTCTGGAGGGAGGGTATGTCCTGCTGATTTACTGGATTGGGAGTGACTGGTTTCTCAGCATCCACAGGTTTGCTGTCTTCGGCATTTTCTTTTGGGAATTGTGCATCTTCTGCTTCAGACCCTGTGGGCGTCTCCTTTGGTAGCTGTTCATGAATGAGTGTGCTCTCATAACATTTAGCTCACAATGTGTTATAAAGTGTTAACACATTTGTTGCAATGGTATTAGTGATATGTAAATTCATGGATGCTTAAATAGGACAAATAAAAACTGGATTAACAGATATTCACATACTAGTATTTTGTGATGAGTGTACCTTTATAGACTCTTCCAGAGTCTCAATCTTTTTCTGCTCCTCCTTTAGCTTCTCCTGGTGCAATGCTTCTTCTTTGGCTTTTGCCTGCTCCTGCTCCAGGACAGCCAGTGTAGCCTTTTTCTGGAATACAGAAATT
Organism: Maxillicosta whitleyi; assembly: GCA_029822895.1. Classification (NCBI taxonomy): domain Eukaryota; kingdom Metazoa; phylum Chordata; class Actinopteri; order Perciformes; family Neosebastidae; genus Maxillicosta; species Maxillicosta whitleyi. The sequence continues at coordinate 3,489,954 of JAPSES010000109.1, read as the reverse complement.
AATTTTATTTAACCAGGTAGTCCTGTCAGATCAGGATTTCTATTCAAGGGAGACCTGGATTACAATAAAAGGAAGATTAAATATATCAAACATAACATAAGAGCCAGGGATGGAACAAAAACCAGCTCACAGCACAAGTCAACAAAATTTAAAATGATCTAATGAGAATACATTCTTCAGATTTAAGGAGCTCTAAGTTATTCCATGAACAAACCTTTGGAACTTGGGAAGTAATCAACCTGGTAGAATGTGGCCGGAGACCACTAGAGGTCACCATTATGAGTCTACATGAATACAAGGAGAGTTTACCCAGCACAGCCTATACATAAAAAGATGCAAATGAAATGGCCTATGTAGAGTTAATGATGGCCAAATTCATACAGAGTACAATAAGTATGGGCACCGGAGTTGGTCATGAATCCTAATGCACTGTGATCCACAGAGTCTAGCAGGTGGAGTACTTTAGAGGAAGTATACATGTATACATCCATGTAGTCCAGCAGGATTTATTTCTAAAATAAAAATATATTTAACATTTTCTTTAAAAGTAGATTTGGCAGATGGGACGTTCCTGAGAGTTAAACAAACAGCCACTTACCTGGGTCTCGTATTCAACATTTGCGTTGTATTTGTAAAGCCAGTGGGCTAAATACAGGATGGGGTCCACCGGCCGTTCCTCAGCGACTTCAGCAAGTCCTTCTGCCAGGCAGCTCCCCAAATGTTTTTTTAAATAATCTGAGTCCATGTTAGGTTCTGTGTCAGCGACCGAAGCCTGCACACATGAATTAGGTTTAGGCTTTATTGTAACACACGGATTCACGCGGGTTTATCAAAGCAAAAAAAAAAAACAAAACAAAAAAATAACAACAACAACTTTAGCTTATTAGCAACAAACTATAACTGAACTGCCGCGGTTTAAAGTACCAGATAACATACACTTAGTTGTAAAAGTAAGTTTATATATATATATATATATACATATTATGTGCAATGTACCCTAAAATTAACAGCTTAATTCAGTGAACTAACCTGCCAAAACAAGACCGGATGTGTAAAATGTGTCACCGTGGTAACGGTGCCACTTCATTAAAACTCCCCTTTGTACAAATGGTTCCTAGGAAACCGACTTTCTTTTCTTTTCTTTTCTTTTCTTTTCAAATATAGCTTAAATTATACAACACTTAAATTTTTGTTATAATGACTAGTTGAAAACTTTGGGACTCAGTTCTTTGCTTTAATTTTTCTCTCTCTTATTTTCTAGTTTGGACGCTGATGATGATCCTCTATTCAACATCTAACTGAATATGGTCTGTTTATTCATAATGCTTAGTTTTTTTTTTAAAGATCAGAATATTTTCTTTACCTCCTCCTGTGCCTCTCATACCATCTAATGCATTTTTTTTGCATTTTTTCATGTTA
>JAPSES010000109.1:3468512-3488435 GCA_029822895.1 Maxillicosta whitleyi | reverse complement strand
GGGGGGCAAGAACAATTATAACTGTACCTTACCTTCTGTTAAAATCTTGTGTACAACCTTTTCCACGCATGGAGTGGGTGGAAAACATTGTGAGAGGATCCATTTCAAAGAAACAAATCACACCCAGTTAATGATTGCAATGACAGATATCATTTTCCTTGTATAATCATACTACACACCTTTCTGCCAAATATAGCCTTTGCATGGAAAGGACAACTCAACCAATCAGTCTTTATGCAATGACGCAATTGCTTGAATGCCCATACAGAGATTTTTATAGTAAAACTTGAAATAGTTTTCCTCCTTTTTCTTTCTTCTCCATTTTCAAATTGTGTTCTGCTCAGTTTCCAGACCTTTTCTTTCAGCTATTTTTTGCAGTCAGTATAAAATGAAAAAAGTAGGGTGTTTCTGTAGGCTACAGTGATGTAGCCTATAATCAGTGAAAAAAACGTTATCTGTTTATTAATTGTTTCTAACACGTATGGTAAATTATGTAGCTGCAGTAATTATACTTTAAAACAAAAGAGTTGGCAACAATAAAATTAATATTTGCAATATGTAGAAAATTGGGGGGTCGCTGTGCTGCCCCCTGGTGGTGCTTTAGCAGCTTACGTTGTTTTTGAAAAATGTTTTGTTTTTGTTTTGTCTCCTGACTTCTGTTTTATTTTTAATTTTCTCCATCAATACCACTTTTGCATTAGTGGAAAACGGATGTGGAACTTTTCCACTGCGTGTCCTTCACTTTTCCTCTGAAGACCCAACCTTAACCCACCGCACAATGTGGGTAGAACAGTGTGTATTTGTGTCACTTCTGAGGATAAATATTTTGTAATTCATTTTAATAATATACTGCAAGATATCACATTTTGGATAAATGTGTTGTTTATTTTAGTAGATCTGCTTCATTGATAAAATGTGCCAACTAAAACACAGTCTATGCGTAAATTCTTCTCAAATTTGCAGTAGCTACAGGCGTGTAACACAATCATAGCTCAAGATTTATCTTCAGTAATACATATAATACACAGCCAATGGATGATTTGATTAGATTGGCTCCAAATGTCGATTGAATACAAATAATATAATGAAACAACGACATTCCTGAAACGCATTTTTCATTAATCAGGATTTTTTTTTTTTTTTTTTTTGCATTTAAAATTAGAATAATACATTTAGTTAGAATAATCACTGTGTCAAACAGCGCCTTCCCCACAACACGATCACCCCACGGACGTCTTATCTCAGCTGCCAGAGTGGCACAAACACTTTACTTTGTGTCAAGAACATTTTTCAGTGAGACAACCGATGTAAATACGCGCATATGTAACCAGCTGTGTGGGAAACGGGAAGCTGTTCCGCTTCTGGAGTGTCAAAGGTCTGATCTGATTCTACCTGGAGCAACTCTCCGGTTTCACTGCAGGCCACCACTGCGTCAGCAACAGCTGTCCTGCAGCCCCGCACTGGCTGCCAGAGGGGAGAAATACGTCCTCAGTGGAAAGCTTGACGGAGGACTTTTTTCAGGTTTTTTCTTTGATTCTGTGGAAATATTTGCTCTATCGTGCAAGGTAAGGAGCTACTTGTCTTTAGTGTTCTTCTAAGTGGGTTCAGATGACGCTTGCATGCACCTCATAATGGAAAAGTTTCCTGTCAAATTGCAGACTAGATCTGGACTAGTTAATAAACCTGATCACAGTTTTCTGATTTATAGAGCTGTTTAATATGTGGTTCACTTTTAATATTTAGCCCCCAGTTTTTTCACTTTTGTTTATTCATTCAGTTCGTGATTTTATCTGGGCTGGACTCGAATTATGCAATCCTAGCAGTCCCTATTCATATTAGTTAGTCAGTTGCAGTCTACAAAAGCGGTGTATAGGCCTATATCAGTTTTTTTTTTAATGGACACGGTTTGATTTAGCCTTCAAGGAAAGAAAGCTGGTTTTTGCAATGTAACGGAAGCATTGGGAGCATTTTGGCATCTTGTCTGTAATAAACATTTTTTTTACAAAGTCAAATAATAATAATAATAATAGTCATTAAAGACATGGACAGATTTTAATACATAACGCCTTTGTTCTAATAATAAACACAGACCTGTAATTGAGCTAAGGTCAAATTTGGAATTGGGAGATTTATGGCTTCTCAGCGGTGTTTTGAAACGTGTGCGTATAAGTTAGTGTCCGTGTGTAAACGCGGGCATGTGTTCATGTTGCGCATGATCACAGGCTACTAACAGGCCTGTGTCTTCACCTGGCAGGTGAAGAGCTTCCTCAAATACACGCCTGCAATGTCCAGTGTGGACACTTTGCAACCTTCTCAATCCCCACTATGCTTCGTCCCACTGGGAGCAGCTTTATTTTTAGCCCATGTCTTCATGGCAGATGGGCAAGATACTGTGATGCTGTGGATGCTCATACCGCACCATTTCACTGACGTTAATCCATGTTGCCTAAATCAGAGGCGTGGGACTATGGAAAGAGCCAGGCCTCTGCAAAAGTGTGGACACAATGGAGGACGGAAACTGGTCTTCATGTTAGACCCTGTCAACAGTGCACCTGCTATTCTTATGTAACAGGATGGGCTCCTTCAGGGGAACCCATCTGTAAGGCACATGCAGATTTCAGCATGGATGGGAGTCATCAGGGGTTTTAAGGTCTCAAGAGTGAGTTCCTTCTCTATTTCTTCTCTTCAATATGCTATTACTTGTTGAAAATCAGAGCTACTTCTGTTTTCAACTCTGGCTGTGTAATCACATAGTGATGCTAAATGGTAGCTTTCAACAAATATATGTGTTGAGATGTAGCTGTGGTGTTCTGCTGCCTGAGTGTGTTTGTGTGTCTCGCATCACATGTTCTTGGACGCAGAAGGTGTTGGTTTTGAGTTTCTTTCACCAAGTGAGCCCATGTGACTGCTTGGCTTGGCGTCTGTATTTTCCAGGGTATTCAAAAGGTGAAATAAGGTTAAAGATAATTTAAAGGTTTTTTTTTTTTCCTTAAAAATGTATCAACTTATTTGGTGAATTTCCACAATTTTGCCTATTACATTAAATGATCCCATCAGAACAATATTTTATTTTTCCTTATTTAGTCAGAGCTGAATGGTAATCCAGTCTGCCATTCATTACCCAGTATGTTTTGGTGGTTCATACTGGAAACACCTACTTCATGGAGGTTAGTGTTTTAAATTGACTTTATTGGTGCTGTGAATGTTCCAAAAGAAACTAGTTAGAATATTCTCTATGTCACTTCCACTTATCTGCTTGAATTTCTCTATAACTACATCTACTTAATAGAAGTGTCTCAGTTTGAAATGGCGCAGATCTGTTTCAGTATAGTCATATCAGACTTAATCAAATTTTCTAATTTGTTGATATTGACCCAGTAATCCGCAAAGGTTAATCCATTTATCAGTGATTATTAAACAGCATCTGTAAGTGTAAATCTTTGAAGAAGTAAATACATATCAATACCTTGAAGTCTCTTATTATGTCATATTCTGAATTAAAGTGTCATTCTCTGAATTAAGTGTAAGATATGCAGTGTTTACTCATTTACTTAAGGTCTTAATCAACCACAGACACATTGTTTAGCCTCATACTAAAAATCAATATGCCCATAGTGTCTCTGCTGGAAATCTGACCATTCAGCTGGTCCAAGGAGATTACGCTCAGCCTTCACAGCTCCTTGGTATGCAGCGACGAAGGCATACCGAACATGACAGCAGCTGTCCTCTTAGCAGGAGCATAATGCATGTAGCAATATGTGACTTAACCTCCTGCTAAACACATCAAACCACAAGTAAAAGACTGTAATGCTTGACCCCGGATAACTACTGATGCCGTGAACTTTTTGATCACTGGTTTAGCTTACCGCATATCTGTTATTATGAACTGGAGGTCTCCATGGTATTAAGTAGTAACAGGTGGAGGGGCCGCTTTCAATGGCCCCTCTATAGGGCTTGCAATACAGGGTTAATGGATAGGTGACAGGGTGTTGAAGCGAGTTGAGAGAGCGAACTCCTGTGTTGCGATTTGACCCCGTGAGAAAACAGGGGAACAGGCGCATGGCAAATGTCAAAGGACGTGTGATAAAAGCCCTTGTTTGCTCAGTAGATCTGTTGTTTACAGCTTAGTCAAATTCCCGACATGGTATGTATACAGCAACGGGATTGAGACATTTGTCAAGGTCTTTAAACCCCTGGTATCATCTCAGTACAAGTGGACAAATAATGAAAACTGTACCAAAGACTTTGCCAACATGGTGTGGTATGACCAAATACTTTTCTGTAACATTTGCTTTAGTAACCTTTTAGATTAGGATTTTTCATTTCCTTGGTCTCCAATGAAAACTACATATCACTAGATGTGTTAGACCTGTGGAAAAAACTGAAGATGTAATGGTTCCTTTGGTGTGGATTGTAGTAGATTGCTCTCCATCTTAGACTTTGGATGTGTTGTAACAAATCTGAAAACAAGGCATGAAATGGTTACTTGTTATAGAGCATAGATGGGTCTCATGGGACAGTGATGCTACAAACATGATGATAAAGCATTCAATACACTGATTCAATGGTAACATACAGTATATTTAATAGTGAATCACTTAGGGGGAACATTTCACTGCACTATGAGATACTTTAAGTCAATTTTGCGAATGATTTTTTATATTTCTACTTACTTTTTAAAGCAGAGCTGTCACTTAGTCTTAGTGGAGTATTTTTACAGTGTGATTATTATTTATGTGAAGAATCTGAACACTTCTTCCATCACCAGGTTTCAGTTAACAAGTTCTCAACTGAAATCAGAGAACTATAAAGGATAGTGAACGGGAAGCTGAACCAGGAAGTTGTCTCAAGGTTTTTACGATCATATTGATACGGTTATGTTTCAGTAAAGGGATTAAGCAGCGGAAGGGTGTAACCTGGAGTAAAATCTAGAAAACTGAAGCAAGTAGTTGGTGGGATGACAGCGACAACGCTTATTGCTGTCTGAACTCAGACTGCCCTTTTGACAAAAGCTATAAGCTAGTTCATTAAGTTTCCGGAGGTGAATATTGGTATTCGCATTCCATGGCCAGCTAGTGTAACGAAGAGGTGTCTACATTACCCAGTCTATATCCTCAACCAGAATGTCACAGGTCACATGGCCATCCCTGACATGCAAGGTGATATATATATTACTGTCGGGGAGACCTCTGAAATCAAGCAGTCCCCCCTCGCTTCCTTAGTTTGCCACCTGTCCACAGTACAACCAAGTGAGAATAGTCTTTTAATGAGCTAATTGTCTTTGGTTGCACTTTTAAGATCAAGCTTGTAATGTGTACATCATGCTATCTGCTTTTGTTGTAAACTCTTGTTAGGAAAATCTAATTAAATATTGCGTGGCATATGATGTTTAAATATAATCCATGACAAGTTGGAGTCTAATAAACACAACAAACTATTTTGGACGATACAGAATATCCCAGACTTAACTTGACTCTTCAGCAGGTAAAAAATATACACTAATGAATGTAGTTACAAAACTGAAAATAGTGCCAAAACATATTATTTACCTAACTACTATGAAATATAAGCCAGGGACGTTCCAAAGCCACCTATACTGTGACTGAGTCTCTTTCCTTTTATGAACTGTCTGTCTTGATTTTGGCAGCCTGGCTTGGTTGTTTTATTTTAAAGACTTTTAGCAGCTACAGCAATAATTACATGATGTAATACAATCATAAAATCCTCCCCATAAGACTCATCCTTTCTCAGGACGTGTATTTTAGGGTTGGCTCATAATCCAGGGCAGCGGGGCCCATGACTCCCAGAATGGGGTTTGAAATGGGATGATGAGGGGGAAATGAGGACCTGCAGGGAACAGAGTTGACTGCCAAGGCTGCTTTGTGACCGGAATAACAGTGAAAGGTTTTAGATGTACAGTTTATCGTCATAGTGACACGAAGGAAGCGCTGCTGTGTTGATAAGGAGGACAAAGATACAGTTGTGTGTTTGTGTACGTGAGAGCAATTGGAGATTTGATGAGTGATAGGGTTCAGATGGTATGATTGAAGTCTGAGTTGTATGAAAGGGGGATTTAGAGCCTCAGGTGTCATGTAGCGGCACAGTGGGGGGGTTGTAAGTGTGGGTAGGAGTACAGAGGCGGAAGCACAGTGTGTTTGGGGCCCCATGTAAGATAGAAGGTAGTAGAGAGAGGAGTCAGCTCGGTAAGTTAAGTTGGCATGCTGTCCTGTTTATCGGAGGGATGTGAGGCGCAGAGCGAAGGCTCAGCCAGGAAGGAATGAGCAGAGTCATCGGGCTTCTGAAACACGACGCTTTCCTCTTGATTGCCTGTAGCAGCTGGGTAGCCACCATATCTGTGTGAGCGTGTGCATCTCCCCATGTGTTTCAATGCATAATTTTCAGTTTAAGCACACTTGTTTGAGCAGGTATTACCCTATTCATGCACAGTATCATGTACAGTATGTGTAATCAGTGGCTACTTCTAAGCCATGACATTAACGCTGTCTGTTCTCTGTGTGTTACATGTATGGATGCAAAACCTGAGAGTTTAATGCTTCATCTTCTTCTTAATTTTGTCCATTTATGTATGCTTAAGTCATGCATTTACTTACAGAATAAAGTGTTGCTAATTATGTGACAAAATATTAGGTGAAATGTGATGCTGCTTTAAGAATATATGATATAAATGTCATACTTTGGTGTCAATTTGGATATTTTACTATGTATTACAATTATATCTTTCCCTACACTTGGATTTTGTTGCAAGTTGGAAAAATGACAATCCCAGTGGACCCATGTCATTACATAACTGTGAAGATACCTGTAGTTTTATTTTGACTATATTTATACACATTTCAGATTTCTTTTTTTTTTACTCAAAGGTTAAGAAGATCAGTTTTTCTTTGGCTGATCATAGTTGCTCCACAGGAAACCAACCTATGTTGTTTGAGCGGTTGCTAAACACATCAAAGCTTGTAAGCAAATGCCACTTGGACACAGAAGGGAGCGTCTGTTAAGCTAATAAGTAATCTGATGTACACAAGTAATGTCATGGTGTCTTTAGAACGGTGGGAAAGTATCGCCAATCACAGCTGCCCAGCGGCTGTCTGGTCATTTTGTTTTTATCCAGACACTTTTAAGTGCTCACGGCTAACTGAGGGGAAGGGGGCTGGGTCACGGATATGGGGCACAGGGTGGATGGCAGGGGGTGTAGGGTGAAACATGGATCAAATCACTTAGACTGATTATCATTAGAAACACTCAAGACAACCACAGACAGGACATTAAGCACAACTGCTTTAGTAGCAATTATTTGAATGTTCACCAGAGCTCAAATAGCTCAGAAAGCTTTGATTGTTAATAAATAATTCCAATTGAAAGCCATGATCAATCCTCCTTTCAGCTTCTTTTAGGGAAAAACTGGTGTGGCAGTATCCCTTCGCAATGCGAAGATGGCAATCCTGCTCCCTCCCCCAGGCACCTCTGCGTTCCGCTTCTTCACACAGGAGTCACTGGCAGAGATCGAGAGGCTCGAGAAGGAAGGAAAAAGTGCCGCTGAAGTAGAGGGCCATGAAGATGAGGAGCCACTGGTCCCAAATGCTGATCTGGAGGCTGGCAAGAGTCTGCCCATGATCTATGGTGACCCTCCATCAGAGTTTCTCAACACACCTTTGGAGGATTTGGACCCCTTCTACAAAGCACAGAAAGTCAGTCTGAGCACATCTGGGCCACCGGCGCCAGGCCATGTTGAAACACATAACCACAGGGCACACTTGACTTTAATGAGCTTGACTCCTGCTCTATATTTGCTGCTCTCCTTACATACCCTTGAAATGTGACAGGAAGTATTCCTTGACATAAATTTTCATTATCACAACTGCACCCAGTATCCCTTACGCAATATATACAATTTCTCTAGTGGGATGCATGTGTTATAGCAGTATGTCAAGATTGTCATCACTTCATTCATTGAAATCTTGCTTCTGAGATTAATTGGTATATATTTTATTTATGCACATCATCTATTTTCTCAGACATTCATCGTGATCAGCAGAGGAAACACTATCTATAGGTTCAATGCTGAACCGGCTTGCTACATTCTAAGCCCCTTTAGTTCTGTGAGGAGAGGAGCCATTAAAATTCTCATACATTCATATCCTTTTTTGCTATGGTTTCCAGAGATTTATATTTATTTTGTACTTTTGTATTGTTTTCTTGCTTCCATGTTTGCTTCCTTAACCCTGTTTTAAATTATTTAGCATGTTCATCATGATTACGATTCTATCGAATTGTGTATTCATGACAATGAGCAACCCACCAGCATGGAGTAAAACTGTGGAGTGAGTATCTCGCCTTTATGACTTAAAGCAAAGTCTCTATGGACATTTCATTTATACAGTGTTTTGCATCATTTCCTTGTAGGTATGTTTTTACTGGTATTTATACGTTTGAGGCAACAGTCAAGGTGTTGTCTCGAGGTTTCTGTGTTGGATCTTTTACATTCCTTCGAGATCCATGGAACTGGCTGGATTTCATGGTGATCAGTATGGCGTAAGTATCTGAACACATATGTATACGCAAGTTGTTATGCTTGACTTATCTTGATGTATAAGTAAAATGTAATACCCTTAAACATTACATCTCTCCCATTCTCTTTTAACATCCTTTTGTGCATTTGTACACACAGGTTTTCATACTGCTCTAATGGTAGTTTTTAATAGAATCAGGGTTATAAACTTAAACTAACTACTTTCATTTATTTCTATTTCACAGATACGTCACTGAGTTTGTTGACCTTGGCAATGTGTCAGCCCTCAGGACATTTCGCGTACTTCGAGCCCTAAAAACAATTACTGTGATTCCTGGTACTTTTCCTCTTATTCATTTAGTTTTTACATTGTATTAATAGGTTATACTTGTTCTATGTTTGAGTCTGTAAGAGAAACTGATTACGTAACATTGCAAAGAGTTCAGTATTTAATCTAACTTAATAGATTTCATGTTGTGATTTCACTTCGGTGTGATTACGTGTCACTGACAGGCAATATCACTTGTTTTGTCAGGTTTGAAAACCATTGTGGGCGCATTAATCCAGTCAGTGAAGAAAATGGTGGACGTCATGATTCTGACCGTCTTCGCTCTTGCCGTGTTTGCGCTCGTTGGCCTTCAACTTTTTATGGGAAACCTGCGCCAAAAGTGTGTGCGGTGGCCGATCTCAACAACCAATGAGACGGCATATGAATTTTTTAACACAACATCCTCATTCAACAACACTTTTGGAGTTAATGACACATCATATTTCAACAGTTCTTTCAATTTCATGGAGTATATTGAAAACGCAGGTACGTTAAAGAGATTACGACTCTTCTTTTACTTCACTTCTTTGTGGCTCTGACTGTCTTTTCTTATTTGGTCATAGAGAATCAATATTTTTTGGAAGGCAGTAAAGATGCTCTTCTCTGTGGAAACAGTTCTGATGCTGGGTATGTTACTGAATATAAACACTGAGATGTTTTATGTGAATGCATTCTTTATATTCAAGTTTGCTTTTAACAACATTATGCAATTTTACAGAATACATTTATGATTATTGTTAGATTGTATTACATGAGGAAACCTCTCACAGATGATTTAGATACTGGGTTCGACAACATAGCAAGCTGATTCTTCTTCCTTGTTGATAGAAAGTGCCCTGAAGGATACACATGCATGAAGGCTGGGAGGAACCCCAACTTCGGTTACACCAGCTTTGACTCCTTTGGGTGGGCTTTTCTCGCCCTCTTCAGACTCATGACCCAGGACTTTTGGGAGAACCTTTTCCAGCTGGTTGGCACCTCTTTAATTTGTTATAAATCGTGTACACGTTCAAGCAAAATCTGTTTATTTTGACAGGACTATATTTAAAACTTTGTCCTTAGTTCTCGTAGCTTCTTTTTCATGTCACTCACAGATCCTACGGGCAGCTGGTAAGACGTACATGCTGTTCTTTGTGGTGATTATCTTTCTGGGCTCCTTCTACCTCATCAACCTCATCTTAGCTGTAGTAGCCATGGCTTACGATGAGCAGAATCAAGCAACTCAGCAAGAGGCCATAGAGAAAGAGGAGGAGTTCCAGCGGCTGCTAGAGCAACTCAAGAACCAAGAGCAGGTGAAGGAGGCAGATATCTACTCTGACATGCATCACTGAACAAAAACTTGGTTTTAATTCAGTATAATGTAAATTTGAGAACCTTTAACCTTGCAGGCCCAGCATCTAGGGAGTTGTGCAACTTTAACCAGCAAGAAGTCTCTCAGTCAACACACAACATCTGACCTCGCAGATGATGAACGGAGCCTCGAAAATGATGAATCTATCAAAGACTGTAATGGCAGAATTGTGCCTCGTCTCCTCATCAGAGCGCCGACCTTGGTAGAGGTCAGTCGTAAAAAACGTCTGATCCGGTCATACAGTAATGTGGAATATTTAAAACGACGCATAAAAATGAGTTATTATTTGATCAGATGTTTTAACTTTTAACACTATTAGTCATGATGTTAGTATTCGTACCACTAGTTTTGATGTCTGTTTAAAGTATATGATGATGTTTTTTTTTGTACAGTGTGCTATAGAAGAAGACCTCAAAGAGAAGTCATTAGGCTCTGTCCACAGCATGCTTGAGGTGGATCAACCAGGCCAACTGCAGAGAACTGCTAGTGCCATGACCGTTCTCACCGCTGCAGCTATGGAAGGTACAGGACCAATGGAACACAATGTTTTTACATTATGTTACTGCTGTTATTTAATATCTACACATCATATACAACATTGCTAGCTTTTAATTTCTTAAAGTACAGTGTTATTTATACAGGGAACAGGTCACGTCTGTCCATGATGCTGCTCGTCAGTCAACTGTTCACTTACTTCAGAGCCTCTGAAAATAGAGCGACTTTGTTTAAAAGTTGTAATTCCTATATGCCAAAGTAGTTTTTGTTAAACGTCTTGAAATAAAGATAAAAGTTCACACTTCAGTCACATGTTAGTCATATCCACTGTGAAATCTGGAAAGGACAGGATTGTTACAATTTCTGTATTAAAATCTCAAACTTGCCCTGTGTTTTCCTCTCCCATGTATTTACATCAGATCAATTCCAGCAATGTTCAAATTCAGAAGAATCTGTATTTTTTTTCAGTGTCGCAGTTTGTGACCTACCATTGGTAGCATATGTCTTTACAAGGAAACATGATAATCAACAGATAGAACATCTGCAGCTGATTGGTGTAACATGCCACAGAATTATACTTAGGTATTAATAGTTAAAACCTCCTTTTACAGCTCTATCTTCTTGGTCCAAATCATAAATTTATAAATACACATGACCTGATGTGTTATGCTATTTTGGAAAAGTGAAGATAATTTGATGTAGAGCAATGGAAATAGAATCTATTTCACCATTTTATTAAATTGCATCTTTTTATTGCCAGCGATGACTAGTGCAAGAGTTGAAAATATTTATTTATTCACATTAAATCTACAGAAAACAACCACACAATGTGGGTGTTAAATGTATTGCAGGTCATTTCTGAAGTGTAGATGCAGGGTGTGAGGCTGTTCTTTAAGCAATATAGAAATAAACATGGCCTAGTTGCAGGTTTGTAGAGACCATTTGCTAATTTGAGCTGTAATTGCTTAGATTATCGAGCAGTTAACAACATCATACACTTGCTTATTTGGGGCCAACACAGTAGCATTGTCTTCAGCTTATTGCAGATGGGTTAATCATATTGTGTGTGAGAAATATCCCTGTCAACATTCAGTGTCATGCCCTCGTGGTGTTAAGCTTGGGCTATTTCAGCCCAAGAAAAGACCTGGCAAAGACGGATATTATTTATTATAGCGCTCATCATTGCAGCTAAATCATGTGTAAATCACTCAAGCATACAGTATATTATACACAACTATGGCTTACCTATTGTAGAAAACTCTATAGTCTAATTAATTAACATTTGCCCTGACAAACTGGCTTTACTGACCACAGATACCCACTCTCACCTCCGTCTGCCTGTTTTTGTCTAGAGTTGGAGGACGCTCAGAGGCCATGCCCGCCCGGTTGGTATAAATTTGCTGATATCTTCCTGAAGTGGGACTGCTGCCCGCAATGGGTGGTCTTTAAAAAGTGGGTGCTCTTTGTGGTGATGGACCCTTTTGTGGACTTGGCCATTACCATCTGCATCGTTCTCAACACCCTCTTCATGGCGATGGAGCACTACCCTATGACCCCAGAGTTTGACCACTTGCTTTCAGTGGGAAACCTGGTAAATTCAAAGTTTAAAAGAATGCCTCATGTAATTTAATTCTGTCAGTGTCAGTAATATATATATATATATATATATTTTTTTTTTATACCCATTTAGGTTTTTACTGGGATTTTCACAGCAGAAATGTTCTTTAAGCTTATTGCCATGGATCCATATTACTACTTTCAAGTTGGGTGGAACATATTTGACAGCATCATTGTCACTCTCAGTCTGGTGGAGTTAGGACTAGCCAATGTCCAAGGCCTGTCTGTACTCAGGTCATTTCGTCTGGTAAGATATCATGATTATGTTTTTTATTCATTTTAACATCCTGATTTCACTTTTCTACATCATAAGTTGTTGTTTTTTTTTTTTTTTTGCTATTTCTCTGTCCTGTGTTGGAGATAGCTTCGTGTCTTCAAACTCGCCAAATCCTGGCCCACACTCAACATGCTCATCAAGATCATCGGCAACTCAGTAGGAGCTTTAGGAAACCTGACTTTGGTGCTGGCCATCATTGTCTTCATCTTTGCTGTCGTGGGCATGCAGCTCTTCGGCAAAAACTACAAGGACTGTGTGTGTAAGATTGCCGATGACTGTGAGCTGCCTCGATGGCACATGAACGACTTCTTCCACTCTTTCCTCATCGTGTTTCGCATCCTGTGTGGGGAGTGGATTGAAACCATGTGGGACTGCATGGAAGTATCCGGAGCTGCGATGTGCTTAATTGTCTTCATGATGGTTATGGTCATTGGAAATCTAGTGGTGAGTCTAACAATTACACTTAAACTAATGATTCTACTCCTTTTGAAGAGTAGGTTTTCACCAAATCCTGAAAGAAAAGCTGATGTTGCCGTAAATTTAGTGGAATTAACAGAGATAAATGAAAGTAGATGAATAGATAAAAGCAGGATTTTCAGTATATAAGATTCACAGATGCTCTGGTGTTAATGTGAAGTTTGAGCAGGGATGTTTTGTGTTGGAATGATCTGTGCTTGGACTGGATGCAAATGGAAATATTAGTTGATAGCTAATTTTTTTTTCCATTGCTGTAGAGGTGCACAAGAGAAACACAGAAGAAGTTGAGTGTGAACATAAGGATTTTTTATGGGGAAAAATAAGTGGGTCTTCGACAGAGCAGTATTATTGATGCAGGCAACTGAAGTAGTTATTATCTAAGAAATGGAGTTTGCAAATATTAAAAAATTACCAACTCCTCTCACAAAATAAACTTCTATACTCAACATTATGTTAAGTGTGTAAGATGTGGGAGAATGTAGTCACATAAATTAAATATAATGTTCACAATTATGTTTCCATGAGTGCCTAATTGCCCTAAAAGTATGAAATGTGTTTTTGATATTACAGAATAAGTATTTTATTTTATTTTATTTTTTTATCTGTACGTTATTAATCACAATCACAGTCATCAGTCATAGTCAATTATAGGATGCAGTGATATGGAGACAGGAAGCATAACAAAAATCCAAAGCAGATTCTTTAAAATATGTGTTTCTGAAGTTAAACTTTGTACGTTTGTCATGGGGAAAAGAATTATTTTAATCAAGTAAAGCTCAATATTTTCCACATTAGTCTCAATATAACTTGACTGAAGATCTGGGAGGATATTGGTCCATATTTCAAACCAAAATAACATTTCCAACTATTAAACACTAGCTAGTGTTACCATCCAGCCACTTCTAAGCTAACATCAATGTCTGTTACTATTATTTGATACAAGTAATCAAGTGCTTGGGAACACACTTTTGTGTTGGACGTAGCCTGAATACAGACATATGTGTTCCACTGAACATTAATGTTACATAACACTCCTAAATACCAAAACATTTCTCTTTTAGTGAAAAGACTTTACATTATATACATTTTCTGGCTTTCACATATGTGAATAGATATTTCAAAATTGATTTTCCTATTTCTCTAATATAATCATATAGCACTGTCAGACAATAATTATAGCTAAGAGGTGTTTTTTTCCCCCTATTTTCTCTTTTTTTTTCTCTTTTGGTGTTTTGTTTTAACATGAAATATGGTCTGATTACCCTCTGATTTCAGTTTCCATTGTTATTCCAGTTGCTCATCATTAAGGATGCAGTGAAATTATAATAAGTTTATGGTTCCTTGTGTTACGATCACTTAAACACAGCTGTATAATATACTTTCACTAGCAATATTTGGGATGTCTTCCCTACTTTTGACGTCAGGAGAAAATTTTTGCCATTTGAATCTGGTTTGTTCCAGTAGATCAACGTACTAAACTTCAACGTATGAGACTGATACATCAAAATGGGATGTATCCATTGAAAAATTACACATATTGTGACTATGTATTTTTGCTTTAAGTGAAAATATCTGCTGTCAGTGTGGTTGACTATCCCTGTAACCACAAAACCTCCGAGTGGACAAACCAAATACTGACTCTAATGAGAGATTTTCAGGTGAGGTGCATTCACTTCAACCTCACGGCCAGATACTGCCAACTGGACCTTTAATTTGACAGTCGCTCCTGAGATACCATATGCTGCCTCTGGTTTACTCTGAACAACTGTTGCTGCTGTGAACCTGCAAAGCTGGGAAACAGATTGTTAAAATATCTCTAAATATAACAGTTATCTCAATATAATGCCAGGAGATTTTGTGGTCTCAGTGGCCTATTGTTAAGCCCCTTAAGTTACAGGTGCCAAGCACACACAGATTGAGATAAGAGTAACAAAGTCTAAGTAAATTTACATTCAGACTGTAAATGATAAGGCCTGAGCACCTCAAGTGTGGAAATGCCGTCCGTGACATTTTATCATGGCCTCCCAGAACACGCACATGCAAATGATCACTCATCATATTTAATAACAAGAGTCAAAACCATTTCCTGTCAGGTTATTCATAGAAATGGAAAGGAAATGGCTCATCATCAAGTGCTGACAAAGTATTGCACTAGACCCTTGCCAAAATTATCAAGGCTTTTATGCGGCTCACACTACACCCCAAACCTTTCCACCATACTCACATATACATGCACACTATTTGTAATGACATAAAGCCAAATAGCATACTTAATGCACTTATGGGAGGGAGGAGGAGGATGGGGGGGGGGGGGGTTCTATTTAAATCAAATGACTTGAGCAACCAAACAGTGGTTTTGACCTTGAGTAAGTGCTAAGATCCGGCTCAAGTAAGCATGCAGCCACAGAGGTAACAAACACAGACAGCTGAGGGAGCACACACCAGGTGGCAGGGACTGGATGATAGGGAAAAGTCATTTGATAACTGATTGAACTGTAATTGATTAACAGATAGTTTTGTTGCATTATTTCAATGTCGTACGGAGTCGATGGGCTTAACTTGTTTCAGCAAGGATAACACAGTTCACTGTTCATTATCTTCGTACGACACTTTGTATTTACTGACTTTAAAGACAAAGAACAGAACTTTGTCAGTCTCATTCCACTTATTTATGAAATCTTTATCACTTTATTAAAAAGGAAAACACAGATATGTCATAATAGTATGCAGCACTTAAAATTAACATACATATTATTATTTATCACTCTCTTTTCTTTAGATACAATAAGAAAATACAGGAAATATGTACACAACCTTAATAAGACACACACACGCGCGCACACACACACACACATAAAAAAAAAAACCGGACTAAATGTGTTATAAAGGTTAAAGTCACTATTTAGTATGACCCCTGACGCAATGACAAGAAGCAACACAGTTAGCAACATCTGACATGTGTTGAATGAAACTTGGTATAAAAAATAAGAGTAATAAAGCCATAAATGGCATATTGTCTGAACAAAAGGGTTAAAGACATGTTAAATGTAAAGGGAGGTCACACTAAATACTACCTCTTTAGTTTATAGAAGCTGTTTTTCCCTGAAACTTTTATTTTTACCCCTGTACATACTTCCCATATATCCAAATTCTTATTACAAAAACAGCTCAATGCATATATGTGGTCAGAACTTCACTAAACCTACTAAACCTAATATTAGCCTAGGACCTTTTAAATCACATTCACTTTTTACACTCTTTAATTTGACTTCAGTCTTATATTATGACCAAAATTATATATTTACCTGAACAGGTTTTACTGAAAAAAGAAAAACTAGCAATGTTAAATTCAAAGAAAAGAAGAAAAAAAAGTATAATAATAATAATAATATAATAATATGATGTGTCTTGTTTTTTTAATAATATGATAATAATAACAATACATTTTACTAAAACATACAGAAATCACACTATTAAAAACATTTCACCATATTACAATAATTCAAGTAATGTGTTGATGTGGTTAAAAAAATAATGCAATAATAATACCTACTTTGAAATAATATTTCACAATTTTAACTCTTTGGCTGTGAATGCCTGTTTAATTAATCCAACTCCATCAAGACATGTACAATATGTGCATTTTCTTGTATAAAATTGGACAAAAACATAGTCTTTGAGGACCGTACAATTAAATGCCAATGCTAGCGAGGTAGAAGATACTCTTTATTACAAAATAAAGGTACCGATAATGCACATTATGTACATCTGTGATTATTATATTTAGATGATTCTATATTTTTTCATATCTTGTTTCCACTTCTTCACTGCTGACCTGGTGTTTTGTGCCACTCAGACCTTTTACTGATTCACAGCTACCGCAGTGGAATGCAAAAGATCAGCCTGCGCCTGGACTGTGTAACCATGATCTCCCGCTAAACCTGGGAAACAGGAACCGAGAAATTGACTAACAGGTTTTAGAAACTAAAGATAGCTGTGTCTGTAACAGGCAGGCAGATAACATAATATTTACTGATGCACCATCACAGGACTGATATGTGGCATGTATTTGAGTTACTGCACACATGAGGCTATCTGTGTTTCAAGCCTGACCACCAGATACATATAGATATAATCCACATCCAGCAAGCATTCATACATAAACAACACACATACACACAAAAAAGGTGTTTTAATGTGCGAAACAAAAAACAGCATAAAAAAATAGAAATAAACATTAAAAAATGAAAACACACAGTATCTGTTTTACCATTTTATACCAATCCTTACATATTAACTCTGGTATAATCTCACACCAAAACCACATTAACTATTTATCCAGAAAAAGGAATACAGCAGCTTGTTTCATAAAATATCTGCTTCAGTAACCATATTATATTTTACTGTATTTTACTAATCACCTGAATTCCGTTCCCATTGTGTCCTCAGGTGTTGAACCTCTTTCTGGCCTTGCTGCTCAGCTCATTTAGCGGAGACAATCTCTCAGCAGGCGATGACGATGGAGAGATGAACAACCTCCAAATCGCCATCAGCAGGATTAAACTGGGCATCAACTGGTTCAAAGGATTCATCGTCCGAACCGCTCTGCAGATACTGAGGAGAAAACCTAAGGAGCCTGACGACACCCAAATGGAGGACACTGACCCTAAAATGGAGGGTATTGAAATGAACCACTTGGACAGTAGTCAGGCTCTGAAAATGGCGGACGGGATAGCTAATTGTTTAGTCGAAGGCCGGTCCACTGGAATAATTGTAGATGGTGAGGTCAGTCTCAATGTGCCAATAGCCCAGGGAGAGTCAGACTTTGAAAACCTGGAAGATGATGAAGATGATATTGATGATATTGATGATATTGATGATATTGATGCTGATGACACCGAGACATCTGAAGAGAAAAGTAACCAACAGTATAAGGTAATGAAAGCAACTAATTACACATAATCAGTTGTAATGGAAATTGTTTATTCCTCTCTCACTGTTCAGAAATACTAATGAGATTGAATGTTTTCAATTGTGTTTATAGGACGACTCACAAGATGAATGTAGTATCTATGAAAATGTCAAAGTAAGTGACTTCATAGAACTGAACGGTGTCTTGAAAACGTCTAGATGTTTGAACAAGAACATTTAATATCCTAGTATGAATCGCAATGTGTGTTTTTTAGTGAATTGCCCTATATGAGGGTCTGTTAAATAATGAAAAATGAAGTTTCTTATGTGATTCTCAACTAGCTGATGGGTGCTCTCACTGATGGGGAGTCCTCAGTATGCAGCACAGTGGATTATCAGCCACCTGAGCCTGAACCAGAGGAGGTGGAGGAGGAAGAGCCTGAACCAGTAGAACCAGAGGCCTGCTTCACAGACAGTAAGAAAAGAAAAAAAAACACAAAAGCAAACCAATTAATAATAATGAACTGCATAGATAGATAGATAGATAGATAGATAGATAGATAGATAGATTGTGTTAAATTAAACTTGAAGTTTGAAAAAAAACTCCACATTATTTTTCTCACCCAACCAGTATCACCAGTATTAATATTATTACCAATCAGTACCTATCCCAACCTGCCTTTAACTGTTTCAAATTCACCGTCAGACCTTAATGAACACTTATTGTATTTTTAATCTAAACTTCATTCAATTAGTAACATCAATGGCAACTCACTCACCTTCATATTTTTTTTTTTTATTAGATTTGTGTTTGCACTCTTTGTAGCAGAGACTGCATGTGCTCTCAGCTTCTGTCATTCACAAATAAAAATCAAAATTTTTGTCATTTGAGCAACATAATGTTACACAGTTTCCTCTTTGGGCTTCATGATGATACTATGGGATTCATTGCTCATTCTTGTACACATGTTTTGTCAGAAGGGTAAAGTGAATAGTGTCAAAGGGGTACAGTTAGAGCAGATAACCAATGGAATAAGAGAAAAAAAAGCAGTTTCTATTACTGGAAACGCTGTGCAAGTAAGAAGGTAGTACTAGCAAACAACCACAAATTTAATCAGACTAATAATTTACTTGTGTTCACTTTAAATAGAGAATTCAAAGACATAAATTTAGGAATTGTTCTTAAATCTATTCCTAAACAGCCTGAATTCACGCATTACAATACAACTACCTGTGCAGTGCAAATTTCATAAAATATTATTTGGAATAAACATGAAAATCGATCAAAATTAAATGTGTGACTATCACAGGCTGTGTGAGACGTTGGCCGTGTCTCACTGTGGACATCACCCAAGACAAAGGCAAGAGTTGGTGGAACCTCCGTAGGACTTGCTTCACTATTGTGGAACATGATTGGTTTGAAACCTTCATAATCTTCATGATCCTTCTCAGCAGTGGAGCTCTGGTAAGTATTGTCAGCGCAAAAATAATTGGAAACCGTTAGTATTCTGTGTGAAAATATAACTAAGCATTACTGAGCATAACTGTCTCCTTTTACAGGCCTTTGAAGACATAAACATAGAGAGACGGCGAACAATCAAAATTGTTCTTGAGTATGCTGACAAGGTTTTCACCTACATCTTTGTCATTGAAATGCTCCTGAAATGGGTGGCATATGGCTTCAAGACCTACTTCACTAACGCTTGGTGTTGGTTAGACTTTTTCATTGTAGATGTAAGTTTTCACGCGTTGTTTTAATGCTGGCTTGTATGTGTACCTTTCACAAAGAAGATAGTGTTCTACTGTCTGAACTGTCTGTGTTCTACATAGGTTATTAGGAGCAGGAAAATAAAGTGATACATGAGGTAGTAAATTCCAAATGAAACCTGTCTCGGTAAAGTGCTTATAAACCACAGCTGCGGGGCTCTATTTTCCACCTA
>JAPSES010000109.1:3455450-3468412 GCA_029822895.1 Maxillicosta whitleyi | reverse complement strand
GTCTTTCTATAGGAATTGATACGAAGGCTTTTAAATTTATGACATTTTGAATTTACTACCTTTTGTGTCACTTTAATGATGATTCCACAGTTACACTTGAATAGGAAATGTTTTGATTCTGCCACAGGTTTCCCTGATTAGTTTAGTTGCCAACTGGCTGGGCTACTCTGACCTCGGACCAATCAAATCCCTCAGAACCCTCAGGGCGCTCAGACCTCTTCGAGCGCTCTCAAGATTTGAAGGAATGAGGGTGAGTCATTGGTTTCGTTTTGTGCAGCAAATACTTCACTATTAAGGTTATGTGCTTGACAGGTTATGACTTAGAAGATGCAAAGCCTGAGGTTTTTAACTTGTACTAATGTGACTGGCTTTCCCCTGCCATGTTTGGTGAATGCATGCTCACACAATGGATCCTGTAACAGACTGAGGTAAGATAGTATGGACTGAGGATTGTTAACCCATAAAGACCCAAACATGCACCACCTACCAAAATCACCTACTGGTTAAAACTGTCAAATTCCTGTTGATATACTAACCTATATAAATATTTGATGTAAAATGCAGTTTGTCATCTTTTCATGGTCATCAGATATGACCCATTGGACTTTCAGAGGCTCTGTAGTTACCATGGAAACACTGTCATCTTCTACAACATTGATTCACCAGTAAACCCCATGGAGTTGGATCAATGACAGTGGATGGACATTTGGTTTATGTTCATTTCATGATAGATTTTGCTTAAAAAAAAATCACTTTTTCTTCAGTTTTCTCTATTTGTCATATGATAATACTCAACTTTGCTCTGAGCTTTTAGCAACATCTACATGATCAGTGAATTAAATGTTGGAAAATACCTGATTTTCACTGAAAAAAAAAACCCAACACAAAATACAGAAGATAATATTACAATAAATGGCGATTAACCACTTAAGTATGGTTAAATATGGAGACAAATTCATTTTCGGAACTGCCGCAAATGTCACACTGGGTCCTTATGGGTTAAGTAAATGAAATTTCACATTTTTTTTCCAATTACCTTCATGTTTGTAACTGAGTTTTCTTGGTCGGCAGGTAGTGGTGAATGCTCTTGTTGGAGCAATTCCTTCCATCTTCAATGTGCTGCTGGTGTGTCTGATCTTCTGGCTCATCTTTAGCATCATGGGAGTGAATCTGTTCGCTGGGAAGTTCTATCGCTGTATCAACACCACCTCAGAGGAGCTCTTCCCCATGTCTGTGGTCAACAACAGGAGCGAATGTATGGAAATCAAAGAAGCCACGCAGGACGCCCGCTGGACCAACGTCAAAGTCAACTATGACAATGTTGGAAGCGGATACCTGTCCCTTCTGCAAGTGGTGAGACATATTGTACAATTGACATATCCTTGAAATATTTAGTAAAGAATCACATGTGAATAATATAAGCTTGTGTAAAAAAACAATGCTCTGTATCTGCAGGCGACTTTTAAAGGTTGGATGGACATCATGTATGCTGCTGTTGACTCAAGAGAGGTACTTTATTACAAGTAATTACATCACTGAAATATTATTTTCTAGTAGTTTCACTACTGATACAACACATAAATAAACTTTACTAAATGTTGTCTAGGATTGTTAAGTTCAGTATCAGGACTTTGGATTCTTGACACCTATTTCTATCAGTATGTATTTTATATATTGTGGCAAGCAGTGAAGGAGCAGTGGAAGCAAAGTTGACCTTCACAAAGAATGAGCCTTTATTTTGATAGCCCTGGTTTAACCAGGAAGTAAGCCATCTAGAACACAGTACATCAAACACATATCCCCCGAACCAGAGCCATGGTTGCGCACATCAGCCTGGCTCATGGTTCCTTCCCTCACACACACAAACACCATAAATAATCAAACTAAATAAAACATGACAAAATTAGACGATTACATTAACAACACATGGCAACTTAAACCCAAATAAACCCAAAAACAAGACACGAACATAAACCCCCAGCATGCCTTGCAGCAGCTGCCACCACCCTTACACATAGCGACACCAGGGTCGCTACAATATGGTTTTTGCTGTGTTATGATATTTTGACCTTTGGAGTAGTATGGACAATTTGCAATGTATTTATACTTTATTTCTAGTACTATTTAAGGTTCAGTATGTGGCATTCCTATATGCTTGGGTGCTTATGTGACATTTGTGTTGGAGTCTGTGTTGTTTTGTGAGCTGGTCATTTGTTAAAGTTAGGTAAATAGTAACTCCAGTTCTAAGCTGATGACTGTTTCTTTTTGCTTATATCCACACTAAGGGTCTTCCTCTGAGTTCTATGTAGAACACTCAGTCAGGTTTTCCTGTTAGAAATCTTTCCCTGAATTCTTTGATGTCTGTCTTATGTTCCACACAGCAGTGACATGGACTCCCAATGAATTATTGCATAAACACACAAGCATGTGCAGACCTTAGATATTGGAGCTATAAAGGCATTCTGATCAACATTTGTACTGCCTGAACAGCATCACATTATGTTTGGATTTTTCATCCTGTTTCTCCACCAATGTGTGTCACAGTTCACAGCATTAATATTTAATCAAAAATCTATTTTTGCTTTTAGATTGAGGAGCAACCTTCTTATGAGATCAACTTGTACATGTACATGTATTTTGTCATCTTCATCATCTTTGGTTCATTCTTCACACTCAACCTGTTCATTGGTGTGATTATTGATAACTTCAACCAACAAAAGAAAAAGATAAGTATTGTAAATTAATTGAATGATCATAATTGTATGGATCTACTCAGAAACGGAGTGAAATTCTCCTTCAAATGCAGTCTTTCTTTAATTATGAACATTTTAACCTAATGTGATATGCAACAGATTGTAATAACGTTTGTGTTGTATCTGCACTTTGGAGACAAAGACATCTTTATGACTGAAGAACAAAAAAAGTACTATGATGCCATGAAGAAACTTGGCTCCAAGAAGCCACAGAAGCCAATTCCACGCCCAACAGTACGTTTAATTTTTATGCATAAGTGCATTCATATGTTAGCCACCTCTGATATTTATAGCATGTGAAATTGTGAAGCATAACATCATTTTTGAAGGACTTACAATAGGTTTTAATAGACTCCTTTGATATTGAAAACTATTACAAAGAAAAGACAAAGTGATGACAGACCAGCATGTGGGCTATAACCTTGTGATCAGCGACCTCTGAACTGACATTTTCTGCACATTGCTGGTGTGAAAAGGTCAGATTACTCATTTGGATTTCTTTTTTTGTCCCTTGTGCCACTGCATACCTTTGACCTAAAGAATCCAATCCAAGGCATAGTGTTTGACTTCATCAGTCAGCAGTTCTTTGACATCTTTATCATGGTGCTCATCTGCCTCAACATGGTGACCATGATGGTGGAGACGGATGACCAGAGTCCAGAAAAGGAGGATTTTCTCTTTAAAGTAAACGTAGCTTTCATTATTGTCTTCACTGGAGAGTGTATTTTGAAACTTATTGCCCTGCGACAATACTTCTTCACCAATGGATGGAACATTTTTGATTTTGTTGTGGTCATCTTGTCCATAGCCGGTGGGTACCAAGCATACATACATACTTACAATTACTTCTTCACACACACAATAACTCTAAATATTCTTTCTAACCATGTTGCATTTGGTTTTATTTCAGGTACAATGCTGTCAGACATCATTGAGAAGTACTTTGTCTCTCCCACTCTCTTCAGAGTGATCCGTTTGGCCAGAATTGGCAGGATTCTGCGTCTCATTAAAGGAGCCAAGGGTATTCGGACACTTCTCTTTGCTCTGATGATGTCACTTCCTGCCTTATTTAATATCGGGCTTCTCCTTTTCCTCATCATGTTCATCTTCTCAATATTTGGCATGTCCAACTTTGCCTATGTCAAAAAGGAGGCTGGAATCGATGACATATTTAATTTTGAAACATTTGGTGGAAGCATTATCTGCTTGTTTCAGATTACAACATCAGCAGGATGGGATGGGCTTTTGCTTCCGATGCTGAACAGGGAACCTCCAGACTGTGACCCAAATTTCGAGCACCCGGGCACTGATGTGAGAGGTAACTGCGGCAACCCGGGCATGGGTATGATGTTCTTCTGCAGCTACATCATCATTTCGTTTTTAGTTGTGGTAAACATGTACATTGCCATCATCTTAGAGAACTTCAATGTTGCTCAGGAAGAGAGTGGCGATGCACTCTGTGAGGATGACTTTGAGATGTTCAATGAGACCTGGGAGAAGTTTGATGTAGATGGAACTCAATTCATCGAATATAGCCGGCTGTCTGATTTTTGTGATGCACTGCAAGAACCCCTCAGGGTGGCCAAGCCCAATCGGCTTCGCCTTATTGAAATGGATCTGCCCCTTGTTATTGGAGACAGGATTCACTGCCTGGATGTTTTGGTGGCTGTCACACAGATGGTCTTGGGTGACACAGTAGAGATGGCAGCAATGCGTGAGAGCATTGAGGCGAAGTTCATCTTAAATAACCCCACCTCCGACTCCTTCGCACCAATTACCACAACTGTACGACACAAAGAAGAGGAAATAGCCGCTACAGTTATTCAGAGGGCTTACCGTGTGCACTTACTAAAACGCTGTGTACGTAATGCTGCTTTTATGCACCGTTCTAAAAGAATAGGGAGAAAGGATGAGGATGAAGATCCACCAGAAAAGGAGGGGTTACTTGCACGAAAGATGGGTGTGCTCTATGGTAGCAATGTGGACCTTGCAGAGGAGATGGAGCAGGCTGCTTTACAAACTTTAGCATCACAGGAGCCTTCCAAACCTGAGACCCTTTCAACTCACACAGAAGCTGAGTGTGATCCAGAACCAGCTGAGCCAAATCTAATAGTTGTGCCTGTAGAAATTACAAATGAAGTTTTATTACATTCTGCCCCTAACCAACACCTCTTTGTCTTGCAGGAAAACTTAAGAGAGTCAATTGTATAACAAATAGCAGAAGACAAATACAGTGAACTATTATTTTTCACCAGTCAAAGAAGTTGTCTTGGCGGTTGATGCAAAGTGTGACTAATATAGCTGACTCATCATTATATGAAGAGATTACCATATTGCTAAATGATAAATTGCATTTTAGATTATTTAAACTTAAAAATGATTCCTGTTTTGTCATGCTGTACATCAGTGGCTTTTCAGATATAAAGAACTGGAGTGCATTGGGTTTACCACAGTACAAATGTCACCAAATGTTACCACCACTAATGCTAACTGCATTGATAAATCCAAATTTTAGTTGCAGTGTTATATTCAACATCTGTTTAAGAAATGCAACGCTTAATGCCTTCATTTGGACCAGCCCAGTGTTTCTTTTGAGGTTTTCTTAAAAAAATAACAAAAAAAACAAAACAAAAAAATAACAACTAAGCATGCCAGTTTCAAGCTAAAGAGCGACTTGAACATCGCATGACAAAACCTGAATTATCCTTTCATAGGATTTTATTCTCAGTTCATGTCAGCTGTCACTGTGTGACAGTTGATGATAGGCTTAGAACAAAAGCTGACTGTTTAAGTTATAGTTGTATGCTCAGAGGTAAAGGTGCATTTTATAGAATTCCGTGGTATCTAGTGGTGAGGTTCCAGACTGTATCTGATTCTGTATCCCGGGCCTCACATATCAGATGTGTAAGAATACTCATGTCAGGCACTAAAAACATCAAATGTCTTCAGTGGTCTTTGTTTTATCCATTATGTAGAATACTGTAGAAACATGGGGGACTCGTCCTCCTCTGTAGACATATATAAGGCTCATTGTGAGATAAGAAAACATAAACCTTCTTCTTCTGAGTTGATTATACACTAATGGAAAGTAAATTATATATGTTTTATTCCAGTTCTGTAAGTAGATCCCCTTAAATCCTACAAAATGCACCTTTAAAGGCAATAAATAATAAAATGTTCTTGCTTTCTCTATTATAATATATATGCAGGAATATTACATGTCTTTATAGCTATAACAGAGCTATAAGAAACAGCATTTTTCTATTCCTGCTTATATTAATATACTTTATGTGGAATCTCATCACTGTGATACACCCACATACAAATTCAGTCTCATTAGACACTAAAGCACAATTCTAGAGAGTAGTTTTGTATATAATGTAAATGGTTAAGTGTTTAGATTGGGTTTATCACAGCCTACCAGTAAAATGTGATCTCTGTAACGCTGTCTAATCATTAGTGACACTGGCAAGTTAATGCAGTAAACATCTGCCCCTTGATAGATGGAGTAACAAGTTGACTGAACGGCAAATTCAGAAAGGCCCAGTTTATATTGCACTATTTATACCCCTTCCAGGTCCAGTTAGAACCAGATGACCCCATGACACAGAGAGGCCTTCCTATTTTTCATCAGTAACATGTGCATGTTTCATAAATGTTTTGTCCTTATTCTACTTTTTTTTCTTTCTTTTTTTTTGTTTTAATTTTCAGGAAGATGAACTCAAATCTATTAATACGTATGCACAAACCTAGCACTGACTTATTTCCCAAGTTGGTGGGTTTCCATTTTGGTAAGGTTATCTGTGAGTCTAAATGTTTTATTTAATGTTTACATTAACATGGTTGCAAATGTAGAAATCCCTTTTTTAACATCAACTACATTTAATTATTTTATTTTCATTACAATAATTATAACAGTAATTGATATATTACTGCACATTATAAATAAACTCAGATCAGGTTAGATTTTGACTTAATCCATCATTTCTAACAGCAAAATGTACATTCAATCAACTGCATGACTCTGTTACTCCTTAAACTGGAATGATCTAAACTTTCCAAACACCCAGTGGATTTATGTATTTCAAGTCTGTTCTTATGTCGAAAGGATAATTCACTCACCGTCTTAACTTAAAAAAAATGTCTTACTCTGAACATTAATACATTTTTGACATAAGCACTTTTACAGGTTTTTTTTTTTTTTAAACACATTAGACTATAGAATACCTTGTTTGTGTATTCAGCACTGTTTTAACATCAGTCCTGGGGAAGAAGAGTCATTCAGGTTTCCTCTACGAGGGGTCTCTTTGTCTTATATTGTGCTGCCATGGCTCGGCATTTAGTTATTCCTGTCAGAAAGTCTGTAATGTGACCGGCAGCCATCCTACTTGAGGTTGACACACTGTTAAACCATTTGAGAAGAGTCTGTTCTTGTGGTACAGTGAAGTTAGTGTCCTCCTATGTTTACATTTCTGATGGAGGAAGAGCCACATTGGGAGCTTTACTGGTACACCCACAATCAGTGTTGCTTGTATATAAAGTTTTTTTTTTTCCAATTCTGTCCTTCTGTATGTATATTTATATTTTTGTTATTGTTAAACTGTACTATACTGTTAGAATAAAATCTAATCATGAGGAAATGTGAATTCATGTTGTCAATGAGTGCGGTTAGTATGTATTGCTTCCTGAAGTTATACATGTGGCCCATCTAGTGGCTGTGAGTGGACAGGACAGTTCACTGGTGGAAAATCAGTTACTAAAGTTAAAATATCACACTCCACTACAAGTAAACATCTGCACTCAAAACCTCACTTAGCATGGAAGTGTCAAGTACATCAATATATATGTACAGTAAATTTAACACTTTTTTTTAACAAAAATTTTAACAGCATTATGCCTCAGTTTATCATTTACACCTGAGCATTACAACTGTCAGATCACTGTGGATCTATAGAGGCACACAGCATTAAATAGCAGGTATGATATTGTTAAAACAGAATTTCCCTTCAGACATTTCAGGTTGTTCATATATGTTCAGGTTGCATTTTTGTGAAAGTTTTTTTTTTTTTTTACACTAAAACGAAAAGAAAACAAAATAGGCTATTCTGGTCGACTTAAGGGGGAGTTGGTTTGTATGTGGCCACTGAACTAAAGGGATTTTGACACGAATGCCTGTTGATTACAGATGTGGAAAAAAATATTAGACCATCAAAGGTCATCAAAAGCAATGGTTTTGCAATCAAGTATTAACTGGTGTTTGTGTCATGTGACTAAAACAGACAGAAAAGAAAACATGGAATGACTGAAAGCACTGTTTTTGTCAGTACAATGACATTAATATAACAAATGAAGTGATTTTGTTTTTTTTATCAAGAAAACATGAAAAATGGATGGATATCAGCTCTGAAATTAAACTTTTTTTGTTGTTATCATTATATTTGTCCAAATAAACGTACCTTTAGTTTTTACCAGGCATTAAAATGAGCAAGAAATGGAAGAAAACAAGGGTGGTCTAATAATTTTTTCCACAACTGTATGTCAGTGTAATTCTTATGTTTCACTAATGCAATTTACAGGCAGATTGGACAATTTGATGAGCTAGTTTTGACCCATTGGCTGTAGATTTGACACCTCTGCTCTATATGATGTCTTTGGAGTCATATTACTATTGCATTAATGTGTGTCACATTTATTTATTTTTTTTTTACTACTGTGCATGTTTAAGGTTGATTCAATTTAACTACGTAATAAATGTTTGAGTCATTTAATTTATAGCAATGCATCATATTTTATAAGATTATTATATGTTTGGAGTCTCACTGCCCTATAAAAGTCCATTTCTTATGACCAATTCAGCCAAAAAGGTTTTTATAAACAGTGAAAATCCTGTTTTTGGTTACATATATTTGATGAATTATAATTTCTGACACAAATCTGTCTAATTTCACACAACAAGCACGTATTAGATCATTTAATAGGTGAATAGATAAAGATAATGTTGGCCACGTGGCTTTTTCTTTTCTTTTTTTTTTTTTTTTGTAGCCTTTTATAGAGTTTATTGAGTACATTTCTTCAAACCATAAAGAACCCATTCACAAACATTTAAAACCAACACATTTGGAGATGCATTGTTTTCTCCAGACATGAAAGATAAGAAACCAAAGCTGTCAGACAAACATAGTGGAGTAAAATGAATATTTGTCTCTGTGATGTGGATTAGAAGTACAGTTACAAACATGATCAAACACAAGCATAGTTAAATAATCTCACTGCTAATTATTCATATTATTAAAACATGTTCAACTATGTGCCATGTTGGATTATCTTTGCTCCTAAAGATGATGGCACCTCACTCTGACATTACACATCTCACTACACAACACTGCCTTTTGCAAGACACAAGTAGGAGTGGCTGAAATATGTGCAAATTTTTGTGGTTAAACAGTGTATGCTGCAAACGCTCCATTAATGGCTGGCATCTGTTAATAAAAATGACTAAAACTGTACATTTTCAATCCAACCATTTTTAGTAGCTTGTCCTAAACATGAGAATTGAGAGTTTTCTTTAATATGACTGTGTAAGAAACAGTACCAGCAACCCCACTAGCATTTTGTATGGTTTTATTTGTATTTAACCAGGAAGTACCTTGAGAATAAAATCCATTTATTTGTTAGACCTGATTGTAGTTGAATAACGGCTGTTTTGTAAGTGCATATCCCCTAAGAGTTATGGAAATATGATCATCTTGGCTAATCTGGCAGTGAAAATTTCATTCTTGACTGAAAGTGAAAAATACATTCCAGTGTGAACTTAGTTGAAGTACATGAGATAATGACATAATGATGAAATTGACAGTTCACAATTGACAAAGTGACACTTCATTTATTAATTGATTATTTTACATAAAGTTCAATTAGAAGTTATCATTTGATTTTGTATTATATGTAACTTTATACTTCTACTCCACCATATTTCAACATGTACTGCATTTTCATCACATTTATATTGTTAAAGATTCTCACCCCCTTTCTGTCCAGTGGAAACCATGTGAAAGCTTTGTGAAGAAAGAACATTTTCTTCCTTCTTGAGCTACCTTAAACCTTTTTCTGAGCTCACTAAAACCAGTTACCAATGTGCAATTCATTGGTTCATATAGAAGGTAAAGCATCATTAATGTCCAACAGATATGAAGTGGCTTAAATGCATTTAATATGTACAACCTAATGCAGCTTTAAAATAACTCCAAAAGTATCATATATACACATAAAAACAATGATGCAATAAAAAAATATATATACTTATTAGCCACATTTCCACGGCAGAACCTTCACTGTGTTGTATATAGTTGTAAGATGTTAAGGGGAATTGTTTTTTTCATACAAAGACCCCCGCCCCCTTTTAACTTTTATTATCTGTATGTTTCCTTTCCATTTTATTCTGTTTGACACATCATTATCAAACAAGTTCGCCTTATTAAGAGTTGACATATCTGACATATTTTTGTTGCAACAACCAGCATTTTGAGCTTGCGGTAAAATGTACAATTAAAAGAAAGAGATTAAAACTTCTAAAATTAAGGTACCAAGATAAGACATTACTTATTTATCAAGTGAGTGTTTCTTGTTTTTGAAGGAAGTTATGTCCAGTAAGTGAATTAGGATGGTAGGTGAAAGTAAAAACAAAATAGGATGGTAAGGGAAGGTACCTTTCATTCTCACCTCTGATTGGCTCGAAAGGCTCTTCTCCGTGGTTTACTTGACCTGACAGGTAACTCACATGCAGGGCAGGCTGCCAGCTGTTGCTCAAATTGTCAGGCACCAGTAGATGCATCACTCATCACTGAGCAAAAGCTGCCAAAGTCTGAGGTTTTTTTTTTTTTCTTCTTCTTCTTTTTTTGTAATATTGATGCTGTCTTTGTCTGTCAGGACTGCCTGTAAAAAACAGTCCCCCTGTAGATCAGTGAAGCAAGACCCCCACCACCCCATATCCACACACTAAAGTATGATAATATGTTAATATAATGTGTCATCAGACAGACAGACAAAAAATCACACTCAACCAAAGCACCCCAACACAATCAATACAATAAAAATAAAGAAAACACATAAAAACACTAAAATCACAGTGTAGTAGTAGTTTTTTTGTAGAAACGATGGTTTGTTAATGTAGGCATTTTTGTGTAATTTTACTTTTTTTACAATAAAGCTAAGACAAAATTTGAAGTTGTCAATATTTATAGGTTATTATAATATTATTCTGCTGGTCTAACCCACTCCAGATCATATTGGTCTGTATGTGGAACCTGAATTAAGATGATTTTGACACCACTGATTGTTAATATCTTCAGTGTAATTTTTGCTTTTCACAAATTCATCCTATGGACCAGATTGGACCCTTTGGGGGGCCGGATTTGGCCCCCAGGCCACATGTTTGACATCTGTGTTGTATAAGATGACAGTGTTTCCATGTTCGCTACGGAACCTCTGAACGTCCAAATGGGTCATATCTGACAACTACCTCTTCCCTATTGCAGTGCATTGTATTTTATTCTATTTTATTCATTCTATTTTACTGTATTTTTCTATTTTGTTGTTTTTATACAGTTCTCATGGGTATTTTCTTTATATAAGGTTTTATGTTATATATTGTCTATGTGCATACCTTTTTAGCTTGTTATAGAATTTTATAGTTGTTCTGTGTCTCTGTTTTATTGATCCTGGGAGCGACCGCACAAAAGTTCCTATGTGTTATGCACAAATGGCAATAACCTTCTTGAATCTCAAATTGAATTTTAAAACACAACAACCAAAAAACAAACAAACAAACAAACAAAAATGAAAAAAAGTCTCATTTCTCTCTGTAAATGCATACCTTTCACATTCATTTTCACATCACAATATTATTTCTGTAAAGCTACTATTTCCAAAATTAGGTCCATTGTGTATAAAATTACACTGGTGTAAAAATGTGGGCTGTTCAAAGTTTTTTTCTTGGTTCCTGTCACAGCGTCCTTCCTCTGTCTCTTATTAAAGGATGTCGATACCAGTGAACACACTCACTGCTGCACACACTTTGTCACTGTGAGCATAACATTTTTTTTTTTAATGTCCAAACATTTCTGAGCGTATTTACGGCTGTCACTATTTGGAATATTTTTCTTTTTGCGTGTCATCATGCGCTGGTTGCTGGCTGGATGCTGTGGACTTGTTTTGATCAGCTTTTCAGGTAAATTATAATGCACACTATATAGAATTTTTAAAAATAAATCAACTAATTAAGACTTAATATAAATTATAACTCGCAGTTAAATTACGAAAGGTAAATTAAACTTGTTTTGCACACTATTAGCTTTACACAATTATAAAGTTGTAGTTTTTAAGCGTCTTTGACCACAGCTTTAGTGCATACATGTGTTTTGCATGTTATTTTTGACTCAGTAGCATTACTTCCTGGCCATCTGTGGGTAATGAGGAAGTTGTCTTCTGAGACAAAGACTGAATATTATTGTCTTGTTGACAAACTGATGTCTATGGTGTTTTAACTTCCATCTTAAGTTGAATTTAGTAGTGGTAGATTATGTTAAGTGCGACTAATAAAGGAATATTATCTTAAATAATAAATACAACAAACATGGTGAAAAAAATCATTCAAATATTCATTGAATTAATAAATAAATCAACAAAAAATGATTTCAACACCTTGTTTACAACTGTTTTGCATGTATTCTGCTTTCTATCTTGACTTGTGATGAACACATTGAAAATGATTAGGAACATTTTAATAAACCCACAGTATGTGAGGAATTTTGGATAGCACCACAACATGAAATCTTCAATAAGTGCCTTTACCAGTGCCATATCTACTAAAAAAAAACACAAAATTCTAATAATGCGAACCTTTTTAAATAACAATTGTAATTTAGGGATACACCCAAAACGTATTTCTGAAAGTGGCCTTGAAAAAGTAAAAATAATTCATCTTTATTTCTATTATTCTCACAATAATAATATAATATATTATTTTATAAATAGAAACTGAGATTAGTAAACACAGATCTGTTATACTTTTAGACTATAAGATAAAAACTCCTTGTGTTTCCTCATCTGATACTGAGAAACAACATTTTTGGCTCCATTGACCCCAATGTTAACGAAAAATTCAAAGTGATTCAGAATCCAGGATTTCTTCCGGATCACCCCCAAAAGTTA
>JAPSES010000109.1:3440459-3455350 GCA_029822895.1 Maxillicosta whitleyi | reverse complement strand
AAAATAGAGCCCCACGGCTGTGGTTTATAAGCACTTTACCGAGACAGGTTTCATTTTGAATTTACTACCTTATGTGTTAATCATATACACATAGCTCATGTTGGTTTGTTTGCTATGTTTTTGTATGCTAAGTGTGTATGAACCAAGGCTGATTGTGTATA
Organism: Maxillicosta whitleyi; assembly: GCA_029822895.1. Classification (NCBI taxonomy): domain Eukaryota; kingdom Metazoa; phylum Chordata; class Actinopteri; order Perciformes; family Neosebastidae; genus Maxillicosta; species Maxillicosta whitleyi. Next base: position 3,455,189 of record JAPSES010000109.1, on the reverse strand, counting down.
AAATAAAGTAACCTAAACCTAAACCTGAACCTGAAAACAGACGTTCTATGGCCTGATTATGGGATAAATCTTCTAAGAATTGTACCTCTGAAGTGTGTTGCACCAACCACAGCCAGTTGTCAGGTTGGATGTTAGACAGAGCTCACAGGATGTGTGTTGAAGACAAGCTGCAGGAATAAAGTTAATTCTTTTTGAGTTAAATTTAGTCTTAAATTTCTACAGTATGTGTGTGTGTGTTCAAAACCAGTTCAAAAGGATACTTACTGGGCAGGGGTGTGAACTCAAAGGCAGATCTATTAACAATCTTTGTGGTGTCGATCTCAACACGATGATACTCATAGATCGTCCACTGCTTTGCATCTTTGAGTAAAACACACAATGATGGCACATTGTCACAACAAATGCATTTTGTATCTGAAAATATTATAAAAAAGGGATTTTATTTTCTCTGCTCTGTTAAAGCTTCTCAAACATAAAGAATTTACAAGGGAGCGGGAAGTGGGGGTGCTGCAGCACCCCCTGGAGGAGAAGTAAGAAAAATGCACAATTTAGGGGGAGAAGAACAAAAAAATGCACAATTTATAAATTCTTCATTAATATTTTGAGACGTGATTTTATCACAATGATATTAGTAGGGTACTATTTGTATTTAGATTTTAATTTAATTATTTTTAGTCCTAATCTTTAGGTTTACAGGAGTTATGTTGTCAACATTAAATTGTTGTCAAGGGTTAAGGTTCCATTCTGCTTCTGTGGCAGACTGTCAGACAGCTTGTCGCAGACGGTTTTCGTTTATGGTTGTGTGGGGAGGTGTTGGTGTGCGCTATGTTATTCACCACTACAACGCTAGGGGGCGCAAACTCGCATTTGCAACGAGTAGTTTGCGCAGTGTTTATCTTCCGGTGGAGCAACAGGTCAATCTCCCTCCGCTGTCCTTGTACAGTCTCGTCAACGAGTTGTACAGGTGTTCGTACTTCCTCACTTCTTCAATCAGACGCTTCTCCTTCTGATCCATCTTTGCAAGTATTTTAAAAATGGCGCTCGCGAATATTTTTTTTTTTTGGCGCTCGCGGCGGCGGAAACACGTGTACAGTGGTTACAGCGGACCAATCACAGCCCTCTTGTCTGCGTCGCTCTCTGCGTCAAGAATCAGAAATAATTCATCAGAAAAAAAAAGAAGAAATAATTCATCAGAATTTTTGGGAGGTGTGCGCTACTCTCTGAGACGGTGCTGCAGAGCGTCAGATTTGCCGCGTGAGTATAAATTGGGCTTTAGGTTTGGCGCTTTCTATTAGCATTAGCAGAGTATTGACGAATTGTACATGATAAGAACTTTGGCAGTACAGTGAAAGAGTTCGTATATCCAGTATATCAAAATCTAAAGATGCATTCCCACATAGAGATTCTGAACTCCCTGGACATTCATCCTCTCATGAGAGACTTTATCTCCACAGCCCCAGAGCACACCTGGACATTTGGACACCTGTAACCAGGCCAACCTGCCAGCGGCTCAAGGTAGGCTGCGGATTTTCTGTTTATTTTCGTGTTCACCGTGTAGCTTAGTTTTTGATGTTAGTTGGGATGGAGATGGAAGGTGTTTTTAAGTTTATTGATGGATTTATACCTGTATGTATAAAACGTTTTCACATCACCCCCTGTTAAAAATGACTTCCCGGCCCTGTTTACATCTCACCTGAGACCTGTGAAGGGAGAAATGCCATGAAAGCATCAGACAACCCCACTTTAACTGGATGCTCAGTGGAATTTATGTTTTCCACCAATAAAGGTATCTGGAAAAAAAGAAAAAAGTTTATGTTATCACCGAAAAATCCTATCTTGACCAGAGAAAACAATGTATTTGAAATGTAACTGTATAGCTCACCTCTCTGTAGTTGAACACGATATTTCCATTTTTGTGAAGGGCTGTCTGGAAAGTAAAAGGTCCCTCAGCCTCTCTGTCTTTTAGTCTCACTTTATCCCACTGTACCACAAACAGATTACCTGAGCAGGACAGGACATAGGGGCCTGTCAAAAACAACCAGGATCTCTAAAATATAACCAGCCCTGCTGAGGAGCCCCTGCTTACCATTGTCCGTGTATCTCACTGTAGAGTTGTGGGAGAAACTGGGGTCAAAATTGGCCATGAGTGGAGCAATGTATTGTGTAGCAGTTAGCATTCGATGAGTCACATCACCCATGTAGATGAAACCTGCGAGAAAGGGTGTGTATATTTAACAGGTGCTTGAATAGACATATGAGACTCATTATATAAGGGAGGGAACTCAACTCACCACCCGTTGCCACAATAATTTGTCTCAAGTAGTGTCCATAAAAAGGGAAATCAAAGGACAGCGCTACTCTCTGTTTAAAAAAAACCAAACAAATAAATAAATAACACAAGAGCAAAATGGACAATCATCAGTGTTCAGATAGTAAATACTGCAAATATACAAGAAAGAAAGAAATAAGTCTGAGATACAAAAACAGTCTCTGATTAACTAGGCTATCGAGTTACCTGGACATGTTTAAAATGCATAGGTACTGTATCTATAATACACTAAATAAGTGTCTGTGTGTGTCTGTGTGTGTGTGTGTGTGTGTGTGTGTGTGTGTATTCCCACAAAATCCAGAAAGAGTTGCAGTTCTGTGCTGTGCAGCAGTTTGGCGTATTTATGTATTTTTGGTCAAGGAAGACACTCGCAAACATGACAAGTTGATAGGACCAGTATTTTGGGAGATATTAGTCATTTTGAAATACATAAATAAAATGCAGTACAGCATGAATACACAACAGCATGAAAAATACCACATCTAGAAGCTGTGGATCTCCATGTCAATGTGTTACTTCATATCTTATTTTTCAGGTCAGTTTTTATACCCATAATGAACACTGGGAACATCTGCAAAGACTTGTTTACTAAAATTGTATTTCTATTGTACTTAAACAGAATGTAATCCCTCTAGAAGTGAAGTGTATCTCAGGAAGATATATGTAAATTATTAATGCAATATCATTACCATCAAATGCCTGATTAACAACAATAAAGCGGTGATCAGGAGAGATGTTTTGTTAGAAATGTAGAATGTGGTTACAGGTAGCAGTGTGGTTCAGTTTTATGTGCTTATCTCACCGCTGCTTGACGGTGTGCATTTGACAGTATCCCATGGATTCTGACTTGGCTCTTGGCGGGGCCACTCAGATCTACCCACAAGTCTTCAGTCCGTCTATCTGTTGGACCAAAACTCTGCCATCTGTAGTACCTTTGGCTGTCCTCCTGAGAGAAAGAGGACACTCATTAGGAATGCTTTCAAAAGGCATGATTCATAGTGAGGGAGTCTATATGTAGCAGCATGGAAACATGTGTTTGGCTTAAAAAAAAAACAAAACTTAAACTAGAACTGAATATCTACTTTGGTTATTTTATAAAACATGTAAATGTAATTCTTAATCATTTCAGAAAATTAATCTTTGAATTTTGCTTTTTTCTGTGAATAACTGGATAACTGTACTTACAACAGATATGGCTTTGGTTTAAGTGTTTACAGCAGTGATCATCAACCACACACCCACAAGCTACATCTGGCCCACAGTGCTTCCCACGGAGTGTTAATTTAGGAAATGTGAGGAGGAAGGGAATGTGTAGGATATGTGGCATTATTTCCTCCTCCACTGAAGCAATGCCAAAAGAATTAGGATTTAGAATAGAAATAATATTATTAGGAATGATGTAAATATATGTGTAGGACAAGTATGAACTAAATATAAATCTACAAGTCTGTTTATTGTAAGTAAATCTAAGCTTTTTCGGAATACTGCAAAATAATATCAATAGCACTTAGAGTTGTGTGATATTACCTTTGTCATGAAGCACGTTTTGTGCTGATACAACATCAAATGACTCCAATTCTAAATTAACAGTAGCTAGATAATGACACTGAGGCCTTGAAGAAAATGGTTTTAATGGGAACACATGTGAGTCCTGTGTGTAGATCAATTATCATGAAGGTAGTTGTTAACCAGTGAACTTAACACACTAATATGACCAGTTCTCACCACAATACAGAGACATTATGCAAAGTCTGAGCAGTTATAAGTTATTCCTCATTAGTAATCGTCCTCCTTAGCTGTGGACTGAGAGTAATGTCGGACATCCCTCAGATGTAGGAATCTAATTATGATCGTTAACCTATTCACACTGTGCTTACAGGCTAGTAATAATTATTATTACAAGTCATATTGCAAAAACTTTTTTTAAGTCCATGTTTTACTGCATATCTTGAAGGTTGCAGACCTGGACTATAACCTGGCATTGACAGTGATTCTTAAATGAGAATTAGTCTGGGGGATCTCAGTTCAGTTCTAACAGGTGTTATCAACAGGCTGAAATTAAAACATCTCTGCCTGGAACTAGAAAGACTCACAGTTAATCAAAGCACACAGGTTGCAGCGTGTCATTGTAACGGCACATGTGACCTACCCTATGTCAGAGAAATGGAAGCTGGAGTATCCAGAGAGAACCCACACAGATGAGAGAACATTAAAACTCCACACAACAATCACACTGCTAACCACTGCACCACCATGCCACCCATTGTAAATTATAATTTGTGAAATAAAAGTTTGCATTATTAAAAATTTTCAGGTGAGAATAGTTGTGTAGACTTAAAAAACAGCTAACTTTAAACATTTCTCCAACATTTCCTTCTAGTTTGTCTTGGTAATCTGCATGGTGACATGAGGACACACATTTGTACTGATGGAACAATGATACTGTACATATTTGCTATCCCTTTGGCTTACTTGAAACCTCAGCAAACATGAGATTAAAAATAGTTCCTGATAGTGCCTGGTGGTCCCTGCCCTCATGCATTCTGAGTTAAGGTAATAAAGCTGATGCAGTGGAAAAGGGGTTCTAGGCAGATGTATATAGATCCCAGGTAGCTCAAGGTATCAGGCTATATTTCTTTTAGTTCTGTCTCTATAATGCCACTTGGGGGTGCTGTTTACACATTGGGCACAATGCATTGACAACAAGGCTCTTCATCGTACAGATCTCCAGTCTTGATGCCATTATTAATGTATGCCACAGTTCAAGGTGACAGAGAGCAATGGTTCTGGGGTTTCAAAAGTGGAGCAGTTAAATGCAGCGCTCTCACTGCCTCTCCGGCTGCTCCATATACAGCAAGTGACCCACTTTTTTCTCCCATCTCCACTCCCTGACACTCGAGTGTGTTTTCTAAAGGGGGTGTGGGATTTCTAGGTGAGGAGAAGGGAACAATCAGATACTTTTCCTTCACAGATGACACACTGATTTATTGAAGAGATTCCCAGTGGGCAAAAAGTGGAGGGTCTTACAAATTGGGATCATACACCTCCTCCCTAATTAAAAAAAAAAAAAAAAAGCACAAGCACAGAGTACTGCAAGTCTACTTGTGATCATGTCCAAGTGAGTCATTCACAAACACATACGCACATGCATGAGCACGCGTACTTACACACTACACAGCCACGCTTAAACAAACACTGTAAGTTGGCAGGACGAGGCTGTCGTCTGTTTTCAATTTCCATTGCAGAAGAAGGAAAAAAACATACAACATACTTTATTTGGGTTGAATTTTACCAAGGCTGATTCAAGTGAAAGAAGACTCTAGTACATAAAACCCAAATACATGCACACACAGATGTAGAGGGTAGTAATGAATGGAAAACAACACAGGATAAACGCCAATAATCATAATATTCCCTTTGTTCTCCCTGAATCTAAACAAGCCTCTTTAGCCAAACAGAGAGAATATGACCTCGACTGACCCATGAGTGCACTGTTACACTGACGTAAGCTAAAACCACAAATACATCATGTTTTCGTATTTTGCAGACATTTTTATAAGTATAAATAGATTGGGACTCACCAATATTTTGGTCACGTTGTTGGGCAGGGAACTGATATCAACTCCGCCCACTGTGTTGCGGGGTTCTCTGTATTTGTGCACGGTCTCCTGATCTTTTCTGACTCTGTGCACACTGGACGGAGCCACATCTGTCTGCAACAAAGTCCCACTCAGTGCATCTAGAACAAGACAGGCGTTATGGTGACCCAATAGTGTCAACACATTAATGGACTTTGCACAAAGACCCTCCACAACAGAACAGATTCTATGAACAAACAGATGTGTCAGACTGTGTAGGGTCGGGAAGGATTTTTTTTTCTTTCCATGTTTTCCTCACATTTCAGCGCTCCACCTGTTCAGGACCATCATTTGGACACATACCATATGTCTTAACACAAGATAAAGCATCAAATTCTTACATTTATGAGTGAATTCTTGAATTTGGTTGGATTTAAAAAGTTTAAGACCCACATATATTTCCTGAATTACAAATTGTGTAGAAAAAAACCCCCCATTGCATTTCATTATGTGCTTAAAATGAAAAGAATCTCATAAATGGAAAATAATCTAAGCAACTCAAGCTCTATGGCCACATCTGCTGTTTATTGGTTACCATAATTTGGCTCATTAACAAGCAGATATGTCCACAGAAAAATACTCCACGTATAGAGATGTTGGAACAACAACTCAAATAGAAAAAAAATCTTAACACAACATCAAGAAAAAACATCTGCCACACAGAAATATTTCCATGATTTATGTTTCATGCCTTGTACCATAAACTAATTATGTTGTATGTGTTTTTTTGGCTGCATTTAGTTGCCTGTAGGTGAAAAATGTGTTATTAACTGATTGAAAGGCCTGATGCTACCTTGCAAGGCACTGCCAGCATTGTTGACTTGCCAAGTAATCAGAGTGTATGTTTGCAATGCATGTGTAGCTACATCTGTGTGACTGTACAACTATTTAAAATCATCCGTCTGTACTCTCCACTCATATTTGTGTGGGTGTTCTCGTCATCTGTTCAGCAGATCATACAAGAATACTCAGATTTCCTTGAAAATTCTTATTTTTTTTCAAAGTAAACTCTCACATAGCTCACTGTAGAGTATTTTCAGTTAGCTGCGTCATCAGCAGCACTTGCTGATTATTCAGCATTGCTAAGGTCTCTGCTGTTTTCCAACTGAAGTAGACCTTGCAGGGCTGTCTGATTTTTTTTGCGATCAGTTAGTTCACTGAATGGAAGTATCAAATAACAGTATTTTATGAATCCCTTGAGACAGGGAACGTCACAACCAAGTCTGAAGTGATTTATGGTGGAGAGTCAGCTTTTTTTTCTTTTTTTTTGCCAGACTAAACAGTTTGCTTAGTTCCAATCTGACTAAGACTAATCCTCATATTACAAATAAAAAAATAATGGGGGATGTATAGACAGTGCAATTAAGAAGATAATGGAAACAATCTAGGTGAAATACAACAGTAATGCTACAGACAAAAAAAAAAAAGGTGGAAAAAATGGAAACACTAACAGCAAAATGCTTGCAGAGTTAGTGATGTTAATTGCAGAATCAGATGACATGGCCCTTTTCCATTAGCCAATGGATCCAGGATTAAAGGTAAACTATGCAACATTTACACATTCTTAGGTGCTTATGTGGAGTTCTGCTGGGAAACTAAGAGCCATTGGGACCTAGTGTTACACATTACTACCACTGTGGAGGAACAGCAGAGAGGTCTATAAAGAAGTCATGGGGAGCTTAAATATCATCCAATGGGTTTCACTGATCCAAATCCCCTATGACACATCAGTCTATAGGCTGTTACAGTGGCTGTAGGAAAGCCACTGCCTCTGAAGCTGGATTTAAGGTCACATGTAGTTCTGTGTCACATAGGTACGCCATATCTGAAGAGTTGTGTTATGTGCTCTTGCACTCGAGTGTAGTGTAGCAGGATTGTTTTGAGAAAGTGTTGTAATTTCCCGTCCAAATCAGAAGGTGGCAGTAGTGCTGGCATCTGCTAGTTATAAAGATGAAATTCCACTGGGTGGAGTTGTTTCCATATTTTCGATATCTGCAGGCATTTCCTGTTTTAGAACAACAATAGTGGCCGACATGGAACAGTGAAGGCACAATCCTGTTAAATTATGTGGGTTTATTCATGTGCATAACCATACAGGTTACGTGACCATAAACCCAGGTTTAAGCAATTAGCAATTTGAGGTTCAGTGTGTCATCTTTAGTGGCATCTAGTGGTGAAATTCCAACCAACTTAATACCCCTGGCTTGATTCTCCCTTATGGCGGTAGCTAAAAACAGGAAGGCTTCTTGTTAGAACTAGTTTTTGGTTTCTCCATTCGAGGCTTTTTGGTTATATGTGGGGTATAATAATGTCATGATAAAAACAAGAACAGGGCATCAGTTTTAAGATATATATACTGTGGCTCTCTAAATATGAACAGGTTAGTTTAATGTACAGATCTTCATATCTCTTACTGTCAATTGTCACTGCTTTGCATCAACCCATATCCATGATGACATAAGTGAAGATAGCATGTGTTTCCCCAATGCCGGTTTGGGCATATTTGATACGTACTTATTCTGGATGTTGGAAGTAATTTTGTGGCATCAATAAAACTATCTCCAGGGATGGGGAAATCTGTTTGATTATATTTGACCATCATGCCTGTCATATTTCAAACACTATAGTCAAATTAACAATGAATTAATTTCTGCTTGAAAGCAAAAACACAAAAGATTTATTCTTCTCACAACATTCAATTAAATCCAGACATTAAGGGGATAAAGTCTATATTGTAAATTGCGCCTGCTAAGGTAATTATAAGGTAATTTATTCTCTATTGCCTTCAGTCAAAATGGAACAAAGTAATGTACAGTGGTTAACACACACACACACACACACAGAGAGAGAAGTGGGTCTAATGAGGAATCTTGTTTGATTATGAACTAGTGCAAATTATTTCCGCAGTTTTAGAATAAGATACTTTTAATTGGGTCATATTGGCAGCTCTCATCACCATAAAACAGTCAAAGAGGCACTTAGGGTGGAGACGAGGCTGAACTGTGAGGAAGAAGAGGGTGAACACTGACGTGGAAGATCAGGGGCCAAGCACTGGATACAACAGTATACTGTATGTGTCAAGTCTGGGTGTGGACAAACCATACTAGTCTGCTTTTCTGCATCTTAAATTGCTTTCCACTTTTATCCTCTAGAAAGTTTCATTTCCTGGCCCATTTATACTGTTTGGCTCCGTTCAGTTAATTGCAAGTAGGCTTGGATCGATGTCCCTTGAAGAGCTCAAAGAGCAGGTTGTGCTTCACATTTAAAGTGAATCTCAAGTAGATCCGGGTCTGTCAGACATATGTGTATAGGGAATGTGCAAAGAGAATTAGGACACTGGTGCAAACATCCTGTTGACTTTGACACAGGGCCCAAAAATCCAATTATGGAAGCAATGGACGTGTCAAATTTGCCTATGAATAGCAGGTTTCTTACGATACTCATACTGATGCCCCCCTCCATCACAATAAAATGCATGGGAATTATTCTGACAGTTCTCTAAATTTAAAATCTATATATGGAACTGGCAACTATTTAATGGTAATTTATATTTTTATATCCACAAAAAGCTCATTTCACACCGTGCAGTCCAACATATTTAGCAGTGCCAGGAACTCTGGCCAAAAAAGCGAGAATTAAATCTGTAATCCTGGATATTTTGTTCATGAAACCTATATCTGTTGTCCTGAAATGATCACATCTACATGGCATTTGTCTCCACTATTTGATTCCTGAGATATGTCTGCATTGCAGCAACCACATTGCAAATCTAGTGGGTGTTGGGAGTCACATAGGATGAAAGCAGAACTAGGACAGAGCATTTTTTATCCATTTACAGTGAGCTATGGTATACAAATTGTGTTCATTCATCCCATTGTTGTATCCCACACACTTATTCCCCTTCCCCTGATCTCTTGCTCTTTTTCCAGAAAAAAAAAAAAACATACAGTAGCTGCGTGGGCCTTCTTTCATTGAGCAGAGTTCATAGTATCAAAAGGCCTGCTTTCTTTCCATAACATCTTTCATCTTCTTGACAACTACTTTATGGCTGCTCTTTAAGAAATGTAATATCACACCTTTTTACTATTGAAAGCCAGCTATGAAGTCTAGACAATATAGAAATATAAGATTGTCTGGACTGAAAATTAAGCTTGATGGGCTTTCAGTCTGTTCAGGTTTTGCTGGAAAAAGTCCAGAAAGGCAAAAAGCAAATTCTTTAGAAAATATTGTATTCCAAGGTAAATGAACAGTACTTTGGCTAACTGTACAACTGAGCCTGATACACTGAAGGTGCAGAGAAATGCTGATAAAAGGCAAAGACACCAGGAAAAGATGAACAGCCAACATCTTTACTCCAGAGACAGACTTCTGCTAAGAGAGTTAACATTATGTACAGTCCAAAGACAAAACAGAGGAGATTGATGATGAGGTCTCATGATACAAGTCTGTAACAGCCCAGTGTTTTTGCTTCTACACTTAAGAATCAGGCAGTGTTAGAAGACGACGTAGCAAAGCACCTGCAGTCTTTTGGCGAAAGCATCATTAGAGGAACGGTAATGACCGACCGAGGTCACAGCTATGTGTGTCATCGAAGTTTAGCACAAAGGTTTTATAGTCGTTGGATTTTAAAAGGGGTCTGTCTTAAAACCAGCCTGGAGGTTATGGTGTGGGAGGAAGCCATTTGGCACCTTTCACTCTGAAGAACAACAGTAACCATAACACAATCACAAACACTGGCAGCTGGACTGATAAGGAATGAACGGAAAAGAAAAGCTAGTTTGTATGAAAATGGATCAAGCTCAGAGAAAAGGCTTGATTTAGGATGTGCTGTAATGGTGTCATTTGGTTTTTGTTAACATGCATAACTGATTTTCCATTTTTAGTCCACTTATCATGTCTGGTTCATCTACAGGTTTTAGTGGTTTTGACTGAACTCAACACTGAATCAATTGATTTCTTCTGAGAATTCAAGACCGGAGACAGAAGCAAAGTATTGCATATCATTACCTTATTAAACTGATGGAACTAGAGATTATCACAAACTTCAGCATTGTGTTGCAGTCATGTGTCTGGCCACGATATTGAGTCCAATATCCATCCCACTTTACGTAATGAGATTCCACAGACAGACCACATATAAACACATGGTGTTGTTTGAAAGTACAATATGGGACATGTTGATGTTACGGAATTTTTAAGGTGAACTGTGTAGCTTTTAGTGAGACCTAAGATACAGATTGAAGACTGGAACCAAATACATACCCTTCACCTAACCCTCCATGTGGGAGGGGAACCTATGGCAAGACACTAAAATCACAAAAAGCCCTCAATGGAGCCAATGTTTTACTCCATTCTGGGATACTGTAGTAACATGATGGTCCACAGATGAACACTGCTCCCTTTGTAGAAACTGACAAATCAATCTGAAGAAACAAAAAGACAATTATTGTTACTCTTGATTAAATTAGACACTAATGGAGACATACTTATTAAAGTGTATTACATTTCTGAAAATAGACCCACTTGAATATATTGAACCTCATCTAGGTCATGTCTGCAACTTGTGTAGAAATGTACAGGTCTTTTCTTGTATAGCATCCAGTTTGAAAATGTGACAATACTGGTATAACACTGAATCTATTATCCATCAACGTGGGCTGTTTTACTCCTTGAAGGCTCTACACTCCCTGTGCTCACCTACACAGGTGATTCCACCATCTGATTACATGTCCTCTGGTGAGAGTGTGGGCGCTGTTCGACTGTTATCCCATGCATTTATATGTCAGTTATCCACCTGCTGGATAAGGACAAATTACACCATTATCATTCTTATTGGCATTTGAAGTCTTGTGACCTTATGTAATTTCCAGCATAGTTCTAGTCTACCCAGCCACAGTAAGTGAAAACACCTGTACTGGTGTGCAGCTAACTTAGCTAAATTAGCTTGTCTGTTCTCCTCGGTCAGCTATCACAGCTGGCAACACTTACAACCTAACAGAATTTTCACAAGAGGAATTGGATCTTGAATTACCAGCCGCAAACACAGACGCATGCAGGCACCTTCATTTAATTCCATGCTGTGTATCACATAAAAACTTTTAAAGTGGTCATGTTGTCTAATTAACAGCGTCTAGTAAGTTAACATTCTTAGGTAGACCACTACATTGATTTTTGAATGATATTCACGATTCAGTCTTTGATAGCTAACAGTAAACAGGAAATAAGGACAAAAAGAGAAAGAAATATAATATGCAATAAAAATCACAGAGGTTGAATGTCAGATCCATCTATTTGACAAGGGGCTCTTTTGTAAACTCCCAGCTCCTCAGTAATCTCAGGGTTTATTCAGGGGTTGGGGGGGGATGATTAAATCTGATGTATGCTGATTCTACAACTAGGGGTCTCTCAGTTAAAACAACCAATATTGTGATAAATTGACTACCTATGCTAATGGAAACCACAACAAGACATGTTCACAATTTATATTATTCTAATTTACTGTCACAGTAATGTTAGCTAATGTGTCACATTTCCTCCTAAAACAGAAATTACGCCACTGACTGAAAAGCAGGTTTGTATATCTTTGAACTAGACAAAGATAGCAGAATCTGATAAGACTTCTGGCCCATTTTAATAGTACAGTAGTGGTGCAGATACTCTGATATCCTGCTACTATTAAAATGAATTTACTGTAGATCCAGCCTGCAGGGAAGACCAAGCTTATGACCTAAAGGTGAGGCTGACAACTTGTACTGAACTTGCTGCTGGATTTTAATTTATCTTCTGTTAGTGTGGTTGTGTCTCTGGTCTCACACACATCACAGAATGTTGGGCTGTCCTCTGCAGAGCTAGGCCCCTGATCAGAGGAACTGGGACCACAGGAGAGGCCAGAAAAACTGGAGCATCGCTGATTGTTGGAGGAGGAGCAGCAGCGGAAGAACGGGGCTGGCTAAAAATAATGTATCTCCAAGGAGAACTAAAATACATACATGCGCATGCACGCATACAGACACACAGAGGTAAGGAAGTGTACAGCATCTTTGTGCAAGAGATTGATATGCAGCAGACAATTTATGTCAGGTTGAGATGACAGGATAAGATGATACAAGGAACTAACTTCCAATAACTTTTACAAAATATCTGAAATCAAAGCACAACTCACAGAATTTGTCAGAAACCCTTAAAGTGCAAGTGGATTTCAGCTTGTACTATTTGTTTTTCCAAGTAAATGAACCCCAAACATTTGATGTGTTAAATCTGAAATGTGGTAGTTTTGGAATGGCATCTGTCGAAAATCCAAATCTAAATGGTCTTACATGTGCTTCCTGTTAGAAATGTTTGGGGATGTCTTAGTTTTAAACACAAAGTTCACACTCATGCAGTCATATACAATTTTACATGAAACAAATGCAGAAAATATGAATAAAATTAGGAGTGCCAGGGTTAGAGGTAAAAAAAAAAAAAAAAGATCAGAGGATATTTCTTTTAATCATCCCAGCCTTTAGATTGAGAACTGTGTTGTGCCCCTCATCTGAAGAATACAAGTGTTATCTTAAGAAAGTGTTGATTTCAGAGAGTGTGTGGTATACCTGTGTGTGTCAGAAGAGGCTTACCTCCTTGTTCCTGTGCCCAGACTCTTCCCAGCTCAGCCTGGGAGAGGTAGATGAGGAGAACAGCACAAAGCCCCATGTCCAGCAGACTATACTCCTTTCTTTCCCAACTCTTTATCACTCTTTTTGTCTTCTTTTCCCCTGTTTCCCCTCTTTGCTAGAAGAGCGGGGCGCCTTACTCCTCCACTCCCCCCCACCTCTCAACGCTCCTCTTGCCTTTGCTTCTCGTTCTCACTGCCGTTTCCTCACCTCAGCCAAGGTTTACTGCTTTTCTCCTTCCTCGGTTTCTCCCCTGCGTTTTTTTTTTTTTTTTTTTTTTGGGTTTTTTTTTTTTTTTTTTTTTTTTTTTTTTTGCGTCCTTGCTTTGCCCTCTTGCAAGTTCTGGGATTATATATCCATGATAGAAGAAGAATTTACAAACAGCCAAAATGAGGAGCACTGGTCTGCTTTGCTGTCCCCTCACTTCAGTATCATTATTTCCTGCTCTTCACTTCTGTCTTCTCTCCTCTTTACTTCTTTCTGTTCACTCCTCCTGGAAGAAATATTTCAGTATTTCTACAGACCAGGAGAGGCTGGAGGTGCATGTCTCCCCCATGTGGAAGCATGTTGAACCAAAGCAATCTTCAGAGTTTTTGGACAATACCAGTAGATTTGCAACCAAACCCCAATGAGAACAGCATTACCAATTTTTGCAGATCCAGTGACCAGTTTTCACAAGGTTTAAAGTATTAGTCTGGATCTGAGATACATATCACCAATACATAGTCACCTAAAGATAATCTGAACTTCACCACAATAATTACGACATTGATCCATTTCTGACTGAGCATAAAACCACTGATATTTACATACCTTCCACTCATTTGTTGTGATGTTTTATGAAGTACTTGCAGTATCCACAGTTGGTATAATAGACATAGTAGATGGCAACTAGTACACCCCCAGTGTGGAGAAGCAGACAAGAGTACCAACATGGAAATGAAGCAGAGTCACTACATATATATATATATATATATATATACACATACCTATCTACATACCTTCATACATACATTCGTTCGTACGTACATACATACATACATACATGTATTTATACATAGATTCATACATATATACATACATACACACATTCATATGCACACATATGTGTATA
>JAPSES010000109.1:3425548-3440359 GCA_029822895.1 Maxillicosta whitleyi | reverse complement strand
CATACACACACATTCATATGCATGCATATATATATATATATATATATATATATATATACACATACACACACACACACACACAAATATGGATACATACATAAGTGCCACTTTAAGTGTATGCTGTATGTAGCAGCTATGTTTGCTGTAAAACAACACTCTTCATAGCCACCACACCCTTCTGATATAATTTCACAAAATAATCACAAAACACAGGAGTTACTGGAATAACACTGCTTCAGTTCCTGATTTTGTTTGTGTTATCATTAGGCTTATGTGTTTTAACATGTTGATTTGCATCCAAACTAACAAACAAACTAAAGAACTTAGGCAGTGGCAAACCAGAAGGTAAAAAAAACAAACAAAAAAACAACTGTTTTTGCAATGGAGTCTGGTAGCTGGAAATGCATTTTCAGTTCTCAATATACTGTACACTAAATCTGACGTATAGATATTCAAAGAATATTCGGACAATATCAACATTAGTGCTGCCATCTGTTTCTCTAACCTGTTGATCACGATCAGCTGCAAAGACATTGTAGAATGACAATGGACCTCAACCCACTCCAGTGGCTTAAACTACCCTTTTTATGTGCGTCATGTTTAATTCTACTATACAGTTGTATTCAAAATCCATGTTTTCAAGTTCGATGTCACATGATGGTTGGTCCATCTTACCTCATCGGATCTTCTATGGAACAGTGGACCTTTGCAGGCCTGCCATTAGCATCCACCCTGACAAGCCTGATCACAAACAGACACCTCTAATGTCAGAAGAAAAAAAAAGATAATCTATATAACAAGGAAACTGGTAATGATACACATGTATAGAGTTCTCTTGAGACACAGTGACTGGATATTTTTGTGCAGAGGAACCAGAGCAATAAAAACTAAACTCTACTTGAAGGTATGTAAATACATTTTTAGCAAGAAAACATGGAAAAAAAAAAGAAATGCAATTGTCATTCGTGGCTGCTGGGAGAAAATATACCTGAAGGCTGCACTCAGGAAATCAATATATAAACAATAAATTCAGCAGAGACAGTGTATACTAAAGTCTTTTATGATGGAATGGACGAAGTTGTCAGAGAATCACTGTCTTTTTATTTGTTTTCATCTGCATCAGCAAATGACTTGAGTCACAGACACATGTTGTATATTTCCAACTGGAGTGAAAGAGAAGGAGTCCCCCATCATTGCCTCCAAAACACTATGTTTCCTGTTCTAAATATTTGACAGACTGTTTTCCCTGGATAAAATACAACCCAGTTTCCAGTGATTTGTTGTTGTGGGCTAATATTTGCAAAATGAGTGGATTTTTGTGGGATTTTTTTGGATTTTCATTAGTGACCCTTACTCCATATAATCATCTCGCCCTTCTTTCCCTAACACTTCTTTTTTATTTTTTTAGGGAGGAAAAAAAAAACTGGCCCAAGGGAGCCACGGGACTGTTTCCCATTATCGTGGGAGTCATACTCTTCGCTCTCTTTCCAATTGGGAACAGGTTGTCGAGAACATTATTTAAACTTTACCACAAATGCAATTCAAATACTGAAGTTTAACACTGAAGACAGATCTTTATTTTATTTAGAGCTTAATGAGGTGATGGATACAATACAATGTGCAAGTTTTTGTTATCGCTGATTACTACCACCATGGCTAGATCACTATAAAGAACAGATGTGGAGTGAGTTATGAATCATTTTCATAGGCTTATTAACTATCACTGGAAACTGACAGCTCATAATGTGCTGTGGTTTCCACTTTGATGTTAGGCTCACAGTTCACACTGAAAACAATTGGATTACAGACCTTTGTCAAAGGTTGTTTTCTTCTTATTTGCCTTTCCCCCCCTTGGTTATAAAAACACTTTTCAGTTGTTTGTTCATTTGTTCTGGGGGTCTGTGGATCTGTGTCACTATCATAATCTGACATATTTATTCAACATTTGCATCACCACTTTAACACAAATTTGCTAAAAAAAAAAATAAAAAAAAACACTCAAGAACCCAAGACAAATGTTTTGGAGGAGTTTTAATGTTTATTATTTAATAATAATAAATCCAGACTGCTGCTTTGGCAACCTGGATCATTACCAGTTTCAGTCATACAACACTTATTTTTTCCAGACGTACATTCAAAGGTAAATATTAATCACTGAAGTTATATTGAGACTAAAAAGCCATTCTATAATTACAAAGTAATAAAAAAAAAAAAAAACATGTAACTGTACAAGTATAAAATAAGAAATTCAGTGTTTTAAAAGTGTATGTAATAATGTGTACAAGTTTTTGTTTTGGTAACTATTACTGGCTTCATTACACCCCTCGCTTCACTTGATGAGGATTTTTCTAAACCTCAGCCATGTTGTTGGATGGTAAGGAATGTCTAAATAGTGCTGAGAAATGGCTTTGAGGCATTTCTAACACTTGATTTGAAAATGTGACGTTCATTTAGAGCTTTAAAGTTTGAAGTAAATGTCAGAACATATGTGCTAACATTACCAGGTGCAACTGCATGAGGCATTGAGTTTGTGACACAAACAACATAGAAGAGTAATTTTTCCTACAACTTTAGTTAAAATTACACAAATTTGACCAGTCTCATACCACAGCTCCAGATGTTTATGACAATTGAGGGAAAAAAAGATGAAACAATAGATTTCCTTCATTGTCCTCCATTATCCAGAATGGACCAATTGTCAATTAACTCCTGCATTGATGATTTTATTTTGCAGTGGGAAGGCAGACTCCTCATGCCCCCTGCCAAAACTCCCTCTGGGGGGTCAAGGTCCGTTACAATGGAAAACATCACCCTGCCCATTGTGTTTGTTATTCCTTAATTGCAAGACCCACAGCAATGTTGATTGTGACAGTGAGCACATTCATTACAAGTCATTAGTGGAATCATTAACAACAGGACAACATGTTAAGGACTGTTTGGAGACACTTATCTGCTGATGGTACTGTAAGACTTGGGTATCTTGGAAAGCGATTGCAAGAATGTGAAGTTGAGGTTGTGAAGCAGAATTGAAGGTAGAATTAAACCAAACCCACCAAAATAAAAGAAAACCAACTTTGCAAAAACAACATCTTTATACTTTTAATCTGGCATAATTTAAATGCTATTGTAGTCTTATGAACTGTCTTTTATTGCTTTACAGATAAATAAATATATAATTATAACCAACTTTTTGTTTTATGTCATAAAACACCATTTGAATAAACATTAAAATGGTTCATTTTTAACACAACTGCAAATGCATCTGTATTATGTAAAAGTTAATGGTTCATTAATGATCAATACATTTAGTTTTAGTATTAGTTAAGGCATACAAACACATCCTTACATTGACACAAATATATTATAAACTTAAATAGAAAAATAAACCCAGCTTCTCCCAAATAAGAACGCTATTGTCATCACCACTTTTAAAATTCAGTAATTTTGTTTTATTCATGTACCACCTTTTACATTAGTCAGAGTAAGGAATCAGATGGTCATATAATCATGATAGTTGCAGTGATTTGATGTTTATTTACATATTGCTAATTGATCCAGTCGCTGCCATTGTACTCACTAATTGACTATCATTACATCATTAGTCTGTGTTAGCTTGTTTTGATAAGGACTTAAATACTTAAGCCTGAAATAAATGCAGACCTGTGATATCTGTGCATGTCATCTGTGCTGTCTGCCACTAAGGAGATGTAAATTACAGACAATTACCCAGGTATCTCTACTAGAGTGAAAAAAAAAAATTAATGCTAATGAAATAGTGAATGCTAATGTTGGGTTAAGCTTTTCAGACAGACTTAGACAGTTGTTTTCCTTCAGTTAACAGACATGGTGAACATGACTATAAACCAGATGCTGATTATTATCATTACTTGATTCTTTATGGATTATCTTCTATCTATTGATGATGACTACATAGAAAGACTCTGGGAGGATCTATTGTTCAAGACCCAAAGTCAATAAAAACATGTGCATTCATTTTCACATGCAGCTGTTTTTGATTCATACGCCTACTGTGATTTTTTTTTTTTCTGTCAGGTTGACAGAAGCTTTATCCAGCTTTCATCTGTAAAAGCTGAATCATAAAAGCCGCTGTGAGTATTTCTGTAGGGTAGCTATAAATCACAGCTACTGCCTCCATGTCAAGGCAGAACTGCAGAAAAAGAAATCCAGACACACGACATACATACCATAGAAGAACCGCACTAAGTACAGGGATACTACATTTGCTTTTTACTTTTTTGAGGACATAAGAGGTCTAGCACCAGCTAATAAACAGTGTTTTTCAATTACATCGAGTCTTCCTATTAAATCTTACAAACTGTTTATTTCTTAAACCTACACAGTTTAGTTTGGGTCAAATTTGACCCAGAATTCCCTCGAGTGTTTATACCAAATTTTGAACAACAGATTTATTTAGAATATCTAAATAGACAATTCCACATTCATGAATATATGTAATATATAAATATAATGTTTCAGAGAGCAGGATATATTTTTAAAACATTTTTTAAAACTTTTGCAAACTCGTTGGAGAGAAACATCTACTAACACACATAAAAACATAAGCCATTATGATTTACATATAAAATTGACCCAAACCTAATCTATAGCACCTGTACAAAAGTATAACACTTAAAAATATTTTCATTTTTGTGTATTTTGGCAAGATTTAGGAAAAATCAAATTTCAGCATAAAAGAATGATGTTTAGGGTATTTTTAGTACTGTTGAATGTCAAAAGGGGTCAAATTTGACCCAACTAGTATGAAAGGGATAACTTATTTCTTTTCAAAGAAAAAAAAAGTTATGAAAGGTTCATTATGCATTATTTACATAGGCTTGTGTATGTGAAGTAAGAGTTTATGTTGGAGTTTTTGTTCTGCTAAAACGTGCTAGTGCAGCAGAGGAGAGACATTGAAGGAAACAGGAGAAACCGTAAGCATAAACATAGAAAACCAACATGAATAATCTTTATTCAAAAGTGGTGTAATCATGGGTGTTGGGGATTGAGATAGTTGGCTTATAAATGGAGCACGCTAATGTCAAGAAATGATGCAAAACAGATTCCAGCATGCACGATTCTTACATAATAGTTAAATCAGCTTGGTTCAAGGTATTTAAAAGTCTTTGCTGCATTCAAGGTCGGTGGACTGTGGGTTCGCTGGTACCGTATTATGGGCCTGCAGTTGTATGATGTAGGGGCTGCTCATTGACAAATGGGTACACAAAGCTGTTTGTTTCTCTAGAGCAACATGTTTTCCCTACTTGCTCCCCTTCTCCCCCTGAAAACTAAATGCTGATGGTAATTACATTTAATGAGATCATGGGGTCGTCTGTGGGGTGCTCTTCTGCAAATTGCTCTCAGCATGATGCCTGAAGTGTAGTAGGGTAGGGGACGGGGGGGTAATCGAGGTTGTGGCTATGACTGTTTGCCTAGAGTTTAGGGGTCAGGACCCACGGTGTCTAAGCTGTCACTCAGAGAGCAGCGAAACATGTCATACATTTTTCTGCTTTTGTCCCCTGCATTGTTTGTCTGGGGGAGATAACCACACAGAGGTGCTTGTCCTGACTCCATTGTGTGAAGCCGTTGTCAGCCCATCACGTCCGTCCCTCCCCTCCCGGCCCCATCTCCCCACTTTCCAGCTCCACGACTGGTCATTTTGCCACTATTTTCTGGCTGTGGGGGGTGACCTGGGCAATTTAGTTAATCCATTAACAACTAATTGTCTCCTCCTACCCTGTTGCTTAGACAAACAGCCTGGTAGTTGTGATGGTGGGGGGGAGTCAAGCCTTGTTGACCTATAAAAAGTCATAGTGGAAGGAGAACCAGTCATTACTTACTCTGCTCAGCACTGACTCTCCACCAAATCAGACATTTATCTTTGGATTTTCCACCTCTGTAGGACATTCAACACATCTTTTATTTATTTATTTTTAATAATTCCATCTTCAGGTACCTCTTGAGGGCTAAGTTTTCAGGCTCTCTTGCTACACAACTAGATTTTTTAAAAATTATTTTTGCGTCCTGGAAATGTTGGGAAACTTGTGGTTTATCTGCCTACTCCTCTGCTGCGCCTGCACTGAAGCTCGCATATGGGCTTGGATGCTCAACATGCCTCACAGCCCTCCCAAAGAAGGCACAAAGGCACTTATGGACACTGTTCCTGTTGCTAAACCCATCACGGTAAGATTTATAAAACTGCTTCCTGTACTGTTAAAATATCACCTCTTCATTGGGGTTTACTCTTATTTTAAGAGTGTTAAAATGCAGATGTTTATGTTTGTACAGGCTGTGTGCGACCATGACAGAGCCTGTGGTCGGGGTTTCTCCTGTGACCGTCACTTTGGTCTGTGCGTACCTTTGAGAGGAGAGGGTCAGTACTGTCGGAGAGACACTCAGTGTGTTCGTGGACTCAGCTGTATGTTTGGGAAGTGCTATCGCAGCATCCCCAATGGACAAGAGGGTAAGGTTTAATGACTTAAAATGAATGTGGTGTTAAATGTTTAATGTGAAAACTCTGCATGCAAGGTGGTCAGTTTATTAGAGTCTTTATCTGTTTGTATATTAACAATGTAACCTGAGGCATCATGTTCTGATTATTTAGGTGCCAGGTGTAAAGTGGACAGGGACTGTGGGACATCCATGTGCTGTGCCCGACACCACGGTGAACTTGTGTGCAAGAGACGGCTGATTCGCGGGGAAAGCTGCTACGTTCCTGATGGCGGCCTGGCATTCAGCATCAACCAGATTTGCCCATGTGATGAAGGACTACTGTGCCGTGAAAATAGTGGACCTTACTGGAGAGAGTATGTATAACACCAAACACAGCTGCTTCTGTATCTTCTCAAGTTTTGATCAAAATTACTCACTCAAGTCATTGATAGGTGCGGAATCTAAAATGTCTAGTCATCCCAGTGTAGTCAGTTAACTGCTATGTGTTCTTTAAAAGTTCTATGTGTAAGATTCTTGCTTGCTTGCCCATTAGGAGGCTAAGATGTTGGGGTCTGTGTTCTGCTTGAAGCTCATCCTTTGTGTTGGCAAACTAATCCATCCATGACAACAGTCTCCATCATTTTTTCTGCATAAATCCTTACGTTCATTCATGAGCAACTCAGTGTCCCTCTTGTGCTCCTCTACAGTGGTAACATTGTGAAACATAAGCAATGATTAACTCAGATTCGTAAACATCATGAGACTACGAGCTTCCTGCAGAGCACAGACTATAAGACAATCTCTATGTTAGCACATTAGTATTCATAGAGTTCCCATATTGAACCATTAAAATGTCATGAAAAATACAATAGTTTTATTTATTTACTTATTTATTTTTTTAAATAAAAACTACACGATTTAACTTGACATCATTTGTATTTCAGGAGGGATTTCATTTACCAACTGGACCACACGAGTTGGACATGCCAAGTGCCCAAACCTTGATGCAAGCATCACTATTAAACTTATTTATGTGTAAATATGTTTATAACTGTATAAAGAAATGTATGTATTTCCTTTTTTTGATTTTAACACAAGCACTACTGTTTCTAGCGGGCCTCATAAAGGTCATGGTGTGTCTTACACTAACTTCCCAATGCATTTAGTTTTCTTTGGTCTTGAAATGTCTATTCTTCTTCCATTTAAAGAATTAAAAGAAAATGCTTCTCAAGGCAATTGTGCTACTATGGTTTTTAAATTAACTGCTGTCACTTCTCCATTCACAAAACTATAAAAACACACAGAAACAAGAGAAAGTTTAAAAAGATGCAATATGATCACAATCCTTTGTACCTGCACTGAAACCGAACTGACTACAGCCTCCCTTCTGAGAAAACTAACATTTGTCAGTTTTGCAGAAAAAAGTGTAGCTTGTCAAGTTCAGTACTGTTTTAAGGCTTCGTGTAGACTGCTAATTTATATGCAAATGAACCCAGTCACCCTCTGAACACACTGTGCACATTTCTGAGATTGCAGGCAACAGTTACATAACATGGTGGAATCTTGCAGCTTTTAATTGTCACCGCCACTAGATGCTGTAAGTCTAGCTGTCCCTTGACCCATCCTTAGATCGATATCTTCCGTGGACTACCCCTTACAAATTCCCTCGTTGCTCTATTCACATGCTAATCGTCTGCAGTCTGCCCCTTAAATTGCTGGGTGAAGGACATTAGTGTCTAACTTCTTAGGTATCGTCTTACGGCTGTCTTTTATCGTCAAGACTTTGCCAAGAGCTATTTGAATCTGTAAAAGGAGCTACCTGTTACAAACAAGACAGATTTCAGACGTATTTGATAGTTGCCACATTGCTGATTTAATGACTATAAACACAGTTGCTCTGAAACTGTCTGTGAAACTACTGAAACCTGCATCATCACCCGTCTTTAGGATAGGGCAAATGCAGAGTCCCCGCTAACTCAAGTAAAGGGAAAGAAACTTATATCAACATTATTACTGAAATCAGTGTTAGACAACATGCTTTAAACCCGTATGAAAGCACACATTTCACCCACACAGAATCAAGAAACAAAAGCGCTATCTAATAGCACAAGACTGTGTGAAACTTTATATTGCTGAAAGCTGGAAAACAGAGGCCTATCATCTCCACTTAGGAACACTATGTACCAGTGTATGCCTACTTTTATCAACGCTACCATCACATTTTGAAGGTATCTATACATGTCTGTTTGCACTATTTAGCTTCTTAAATGGTGTCATGTTCTTGAAGAACGGACAAGGGAACAAAGAGAGCAAACAAGGCTGTCTTTTTCTCTTACTCCTTTTCTTTCCTCGAAGTTGAATGACAAGAAAAACTAGTCCATGACAACTTTACTTCAGCACATTTTAGATACATTGACATATGCTGTGTTTGAAGACCAAAGCAGACCACCTCATACTTCCTTTGGTCAGATGAATGAACTAAAATATCAGAAAAGCTGAAAATATTGAATCAGGTATCAGCTGCTCAAAATATTTGACAAACGGTGAGATGATAAGAAGAGTGTTTGACAAATGACAGTATTTTTCTAGTTTTGTCAAGAAGAGTTTAAGTGTGAGTATGATTTAGATTTTGAACTTCCAAGTCATGTAATGTTCTGTCCTTTGCTACAACCGTGATTAGAATGATTATTATTAGCGAATACAATAACCCCCACGTTTCTTTCTGTTTTCTCTCAACACATTTCATGAATGCACATCTCTGGTAAAGGTGAATCAAGCATGCTGAGTGCTAATCCCATGAGATACCGGTCATTTGAAAGTCAATGTCCCTCCAGCACAGAAAGCTTTTGTGAGCAGCCCCACAATGGAGCTCTCAAACTAATCCAGCCAAAAGGGGAAAGTAAAGAAAGAAGAATGGGGGAAAGTCAATTGGTCTTACCTGTGAAAGTATAAAAGGTCTCAACAAGTTTTCAAGATGTGAGTTGTAGAGTTTCTGAAACCTGCCGTGGAGTCATGAAGACCCTCTGACATCAAATTGGCCCAGCGTGTTTTTTTCTCCAACAGGTGAGTGTTGGTTTTTTTTTTGCTTATTTTTCTTTCTTTTTTTTACAGTCATTTATACAGTTTGATTAAATCTCCTATTCTTATATTTGTTTGCAGCATCACATTATGGCTTTTATCAGTGCACTGTTAATGCTGTTGCCTGTTGCGTGGGCATGCCCACCTCAAAAAGCAGGTAACGACAAAATAACCCCCCTTTTTTTAAAAACCTTTATACAGTTTAGACTGTAGACTACATCTAATGCCTGTGTCAATGCTTTTCTCATCTTTTAGACTACGTTATGGTGTCGTGTTTTCCCAATGCCATTATTGCCAATGTCCCCGAGTGTCCTTATGGTTGGGAGATTGAACAGCTGTCTTTAGGTGGGTTTTGTTACAATGGGATCCACAGCTCTGGCTACTACCGCTTCATCATCCCAGACCTAACACCCAAAAACCACTCATACTGTGGCACCCAGTCCGAGGTAAGACACCAGGAGCTGCACGTCTGCTGTGATCTGTCTGTGTTAGCTCTTACAGATCAGACCAAATCACATCTAAGGCTATGAATGCCATTGGAATTCATTTCAGGTTAAAGCAACTGGTGAAATTTGTCAAATTAAAGACTTTTAAGTAATTATTCAAACCTCATATTAGGCTTTTAATACATTTTGGCACAGACAGTCAGCTGGATTAAGAAATAAAGAATAAACAGTTTCTTTATTTAGGTGAATGTATTCCAATGAATTAAAAAATCTTTAAAAGGTATTTAACACAAAATCTATATATTTTTCTGCTGATAATTGGAAGTAGATTGAGTAACAACAATAAAACTTTGGCTCCTATGACTGAAACTCCCTGTTTTTTTAATGTGGGTACCACTTCTTCTTTACAGTACATGCCCGGCAAAGACCCGAAGTACGTCTTCTATAACTCCATTGTGTCCAACGATACTTCACTCACCGTCAGAAACCAGCCGGTCAACTACACCTTCAGCTGCATATACCGAGCAGCCTACCTGGTAAATAACGCAGTGTTTAGCCAAAGGTAAGCATCAATCCATGGCACAAGGCGACCACAGTTACTGTATGGAGGACATGTGCATTCTAACCCAATGACTTGCAGCGTTTTTACTAAATCCTCTGCTTTTTCCAGAGTGGCTACAGTTTATGTCAACAACGGGAGTTTAGGCACTTTTAGGTCACAGTTGTCTATGAATGTGTTCACGGTGAGTACCTGCTCATAGATACGCTCTCTCCAGTGGATGCCTGTTACCATCATAAATGCAACATTATACTATTGTTAGATGCATCTTATGATACACTGTGTGTGTACAATCTGATTCTGTGAGTGCTTAAAAGCATTACTAGGAGATATTTTTCGTGTGTGGCTGTCATGGGATAAAGAAAAAGTCACAATCAGCTAAAAAACGACAAAAAAACCTAAATGAAATGCATATATTTTGCAGAATTCTAAATTCCTTTATGCAAAGGATGCCCCGTATGTGATCGATACATCTGAAATTGGATCTGAGGTCTTCATCGGGATTGAGGCAAAAGGACTTAGTAACAGGTGTATTCTTTTTTTTTTTGTTACATGTTATGTTTATAATCCTATTGTATTTCTAAATTATACTCACAGCTCTAAAAGGAAGGTGACCTGCAGGTTTCTGATCGTTTTTGTCATTTATTACACAGATTCAAAGTTGTCATAAACAACTGCTGGGCCACTCCTACTCCCTATTCAACAGACAAGAAGCGGTGGAGTCTCATCATTAACAGGCAGGGCTATATTTTCTGCACATTTTTTTCAACTGTAACTCATAATAATTTTACTATTATATGTCTGTGTGTGTGTGTGTATTAATAAACCTAATGTCTAAGAAATAACTTCTCTTTTTTGTAGCTGCGCATCAGACAATACTGTGACTATATTTGAGAACGCCAAAGACAGCCGGTCCATGTTCAAGTTTAACTCCTTCCGCTTCCAACGACTGGAGAAGGTTTCTACAGTCTGGCTTCACTGTGAGGTTCAGATATGTGATGGAGAGCGGCTCATATGTCTGCCAGTGAGTACAAACACTAGTGACATTTTTATTTGATTTTATTTTGATCTCAGCCCTTGGATCTGTGATGTTTTTAATGCGGCCTACGTTGTCAGTTATCAGTGATTCTGTCGTTTCGGTTTCACTGTAATTGTCATTTTTAGTGTCTCTGAAGACACTTGTTTTTGTGCTTTAGAGCCCGTGCTCAGCCAGAAGTCTGACAGCTCCGACAGATCCGAATGGAGGAGTCCTTACTACAGAGTTCCACCTTAAAGGTAGAGTTCCTTAAGAAACCTGTGCCTTTTTAAGCGTCTATGACAAATTGACATTTTCCATTTCATTTTAAGATAAAAAGTATATTGTGTGCAACTCCCCTTTTCACCATACTGATAAGTTATGTGAAGTTAGATACAAATTAAAATGTAGATTTATGTTTTTTTTTTTAATGCCATTACAGGTTATGGGTCCTCCAATAATGGACACATATTAGGTAAACATATATGATATATATGATGCAGTAAAATGTGTGTCTGTTGAAAATGTTTTCAACTTTCTTTGGAATTTAATTCACTTAATCTTTTTTTTTTTTACTTTCCACTACAGGCACATCACTATTCATCCTGCTGGTGGTCCTGATAAACACATGTTGTAGTTTAATAAATGGATCGAGAATGTAACAAAAAAATTACATGTTTATTCTGTTGCAGTCATACATTATTCTTTATATAAAACACACATACACACACACACACACACACACACACACACACATGGAGGGGAGCTTCACCCCGGACTCAGGGAGTGTGTGAATGCATTTCTCCCCCACACATAGAAATATTAAGATTATGAAATATTATCTCACATTGTATTTAGCTCGTAATGAGGCTTTGCGGATGGATTTGTTTATAGACAATAATATTATTAACATTACATACACTTCTTCTCATCTTTCTCCAATAAAAACTAAAATAAATACAGTTTGTAATTGTTCTTTGTCCACCTTGATTGAAATTATGCACAAAAATAGGATGTGTAGAAAAAAATAGATAAAATATTCAGCATTTTGTTGTCAAAATTTTTGTTGATTCATTTAATATCAAAGCTGCAGTGCTTGATAGTTTCTGATAAAATCCAAAAAATTCCATAATTACCTATCAACAGATTTTAAATTCAAGTGGTCTGACAGGAAACAGAATTTCTGTCCCCTTATGTGGCTGTTATTTTTCAGCCTGTAAATATATTATATCATCTTAAGAGTTTATGCCTTTATATGTGCATTCAGACACGTAGGATGGTTTAATATATGATTAACAGTGCATTTACTAGATTCTGTTAAGATTCAGTGTATTTCACTTGGTAAAGTAGCTTCATTTTCTGATTTTGACTGAGTATTACATATTTTTAATATTTTCAACTATTATATTTTCCTTTTTTTCAGTAATTTTGGCTCATGCAGCTTTATTGTAATAATTATATATAGTCATATTAAAATAGTAGATTACTAAATATATGTAAGAATAAAAACTCACTACCAACAACCGTTCTTACTATAAGTAACACTTTTACTTTTGTACTGTATTTTCAGTTATTATTCAAAATGATATTTGCATTAAGTATTGTTGAAACTACTTTCTTTCTGTGAAAATGAATGAATACCTTCTGATTTCTATGTGTTTTTATTTGAATGGTTTTGGGGCTTGTTTTATGTTGATGTAACATTCACAAATAATACAAGAAATGATGAATTCATGGTTGTTTTTTTTTGGGCAAATGGTTTATGAGAAATATAGATTAAAAAAAAAAGTATTTCTTGATTAATGGTACCAGTCAATAAGAATATTCTTGTAAAAACACTCTCACCCATAGTTTTTTTATGTAATTGTTGTTTCTCAGCTGTGTTAGGATGAGGTTTTTATTGGTTTATTTCCAAAACTGACCTTTGGACTCTTTTACAGCTCAGTTTATTTAATCATTATAAGTTCTATTTCATAACAGAAGTACACCATAATCATATCACAATAAAAACATGAATTAATTCATATTTTTGCAACTATATAAAGATTTTTAGCCCTCTTAACCAGCATCCAAAGACAGAAGTCTGGCATGCTTTTGTCTTCTTCACAACACCTTTGATATGATACACAAACATGTGATTTCCAGTTATTTCTAATTTTTGCCAGCAAAAAGTCTATGTTGAGTATGATCAGATCATCCACTGGTTATTAGATGCTCACTGCAGGAATCAACGCCTCTGTTGCCTGAGCTTTAATCAGGATTTTCTGTGTTTTTTTCTCAGCAGCTCTGGTCATTCCTGGTTTCTGGGGCAGAAATATTAGAGCTGAGTTAAAAATACAGGTTATCACACCAAACACCATAGTAGTTCAGCTCATTAAGTACAATATGGCAATAAACCAGCTGCCCAACAGGGAGTGTGATCTCTAACTATACCTCTGGTGGTTTGAGACTGTCAACTGGTGGAGAGCTGTGAGCAATTACAAGAGGATTAAATCCATGTTTGCTCAGTAGCCAGTAGGTCTTATGACACCCTTTACCCTGTCAGGGATAGAAATTATGTAATGGTTACATGTGTCAAAAACAGCTGGACAAAAGCATATAAACCCATAAAGACCCAAACATCCACCGGCGACAAGTGTCTTATTTCTTATTTTACTAGTTTTAGCATATCTTGCATTTGTATCTGCAGATTTGTACAACAAAGTTTGCCTTGTTTTAAATGAGCTATACAACCTTGACCAAAATCATTCACTGACATAAAATGTTTAATATCTGCTGATCCACTAATCCTATCAATATATGTAAATTTATTGAGGTAAAGTAAGTTTGTCATCTTTTCATGGCCATCAGATATGGATGTGCAGAGCCTCCGTAGTTACCGGGGCAACAAAATCGTCTTCTTAAACATTGATTCACCAATAAAACATGTGTACTTTGATAAATGACAGTGGTTGGAGATTATAA
Organism: Maxillicosta whitleyi; assembly: GCA_029822895.1. NCBI lineage: Eukaryota > Metazoa > Chordata > Actinopteri > Perciformes > Neosebastidae > Maxillicosta > Maxillicosta whitleyi. The sequence continues at coordinate 3,425,847 of JAPSES010000109.1, read as the reverse complement.
TTTTCAGTTCATGATATATTTTGCAGAAAAATGTATCTTTTTCTTCAGTTTTCTGTTTTGAATATAATAAAGCTTAACCTTAATCTGAGCTTTAATAAACATCTACATAATCAGCACATTAAATACAGGAAAACACTTGATTTTCACTTCAAAAGGGAAAATACAGAGCATGATGTTGGAGGAAATTCTGATAAATCGCTGAAGAAATTTTAAATATAGAGGAAATTCATCTTTATGGATCTTTATGGGTTAATGTGTCAAGTCACCTTCATTTCAATTTCTCCTCTTTCCTCCATCGA
>JAPSES010000109.1:3385807-3402690 GCA_029822895.1 Maxillicosta whitleyi | reverse complement strand
TTAAAAAAGTTTTTTACGTTTGTTTTATTTTTAAATTTTTTATTTATTTATTTCTGTATTAATAATTATGTCTTCAATAGTTAATAATAATAAAAAAGACTTTTAGATGTATAGTGGGTGTGAGTTGCCTTGATCATGAATTGAGTGCATTATGTTGCCAAGAAGATCAGAAAATATTTCCTCTTGTCCTTTTTTTCTGTTTTATGGTGGGTGTCATCCGGCATCAGGGTGCATTACTGTCATCTGTGTTCGAGTGTGAGCTAGAGTTATAACCTTTACTAAACAATCCAGAGCAGATAAAAGAAACACAGTCTGTAAAGAGGGATTTTGGTGTTTTTAGTGTCCACTTCAGTGGAGGCTGAGGTAAGGCCAGAGCAATCCAAACGTCAACTTTGCATATTAAAAAATAATGATATAAAATGACCTGTATCACATCCTAAGTCATTTCATACCCATATCTCAATATAACATTTTCTTTAATATTAGTGAACATGAAATGATCACATGGAAAAGACTAGTAGTATGTGTCACTCAAACAATAAAAGGTTGTTTATTGTTTTTATTTTTTTTAATAATGTACTACAACTTGTTTTTCCCCCTAATTTTTAGCTAACCACCATTTAAAAAAAAAACAAAAAAACATTATGTATCTACATAGGTGCATCTAAAATATGGATGTCTAAAATACAAAAACTTAAATTGACAATTCTTTTCAGAAAAATAAAATAGACCTAAAATGCGAATTGCAATAGAACTTTTTGAATAATTGAATTCGGCAAATATTAATACAGCTGTAAATAGAGGTCTATAAAATACCAAATGTAAACACTGTAAACTGGGACAGCAGAATGACACTCAATATGTAAAAATAAAATATAACAAGTAAACATAACACTGCCTTCATGCGTGTTGAACAATGCAAGGCGCTGTCCAAATGATGAGGAATTTTGCTGTAAAGGGTGTTGTTTGCATCACCATAAATAAGAGCATAATGTGAAGCATTGCCAAACAGACATAATATGGTGTATATTGTCATATTGCACAGCCATGCCCTTTATAATAAATGTTGTCTTTTCCCCTCATGCTCTCATACACTTTAATAGAGACTAAAGTTTCCATCTTTTGGATAAAGCCCACATACTATGGGTCTTTTGACTGGCTGCATGCATCCAGGATACTGACGTGTCCATTATAACTATACCTAGAAAATAAATGATCTATTGTTGATATTTAAAACAATTCTAATGATAAACACTGGGCAAAATTTGCTATAACTGAAGCATTTTGTAAGCATATATGATAATGAAAACAAACAACCCTAAAGATGAAATAAAAAAAATGCTTATTATATTTATTAAAATATAAAATGATGGTGTGACATTTGTCATTAGCTTGTTGTAGCCCACTCCCTGTTTGAAATAAAACACCAGAATTCAACTAACATTTGTTTATACAGTGCATTTGGTTTTTACAGTCTGATAATAAACGCACCCATTCCACCCCAAATAACTTCAAAAACTGCAAATGATGCATGAAACATACATGATACATGACTCCAAATCCTGTGAGTGTATTTTAAAGGTCAAGGATTAGAACATTACTGCCATTTTTCCAATACAATGAGAAACAATTTAGCAGTATCTTCCTCCACAATAAAATAAATATGAATAAAAATATCATGCAAATCCATTAAAAACTGATTTGCATGTACATGTTCATGAACTGACACTGACGTAAGTTTCTTTGCTTGCATTCACAATGTACTTGACATATTCAGCCTGGCGGGGGTGATCTGAGGTGACGAGGATCTGCCATCTCTGATTGTCTGGGTGACAATAGGATGGCCACACTTGTTCACACTGCGATCAGCATGTGTAAGTGTGTTCTGCTCTTTGTGATAAGGCCTCACTGACAGCAGGTGAACTGGTGTTTTAACATGATAAGGAATACATATTGGTCACAGACATTTTACAGAGTGGTTATATGAGGAATCCTAAAGATGCATTAAAGTAGAAACCGTTGACTATTCATCATATCCAGTCTTGATTACCTTTAATCTTGAACAAAAGATGTTAGTAAGGTCGATGTTTTTCTTATTTTTCCTGACACATTTTTATTAGTTTTCTCATTTTAACATCTGGCAGTAAGTATAAAAATAACTCAGTCCAAATCCTTAGCATGTAGATGATATTTATATGATAATGTGTTATTGTTCTATGCTGGTAAATGTTGTGAGAGTAGTGTTGTGTTTATGATGTCTATTATGTTTAGCATTGACAAGAACAAAACAACAGTCTTGAATTATTATATTATGTTGACGTACTTACGTTACAGTATTTCTGTTACTTATTGCTCCTGTTTCCCTAGTCACGGGGAAACATCACAGTGAGAGATCCTAATTGTAAATAATTTAATTTACCTCCTATTCACTTAGAATAATTGTGTGGAACATGATGCATAAGCAGATCAATAAAAGAGTAAATGGGCGGAATATCAATTATGTCATCATCCAAACAAAAAAATAAAAGTGTTTTAATGATGCTTCTGATGGATTGGAACGGAACCACAGGGGCAGAGTTTTTCCACACAGCATCTAACTGTAACATCCCGACTGTATTATGCTCATATTCTCATGCTGATAATCTCACCCACTTGGTCCTCTGTGCAGCATGAAACATGTTAAAGATGGTTCAGAAGCTGTTTGATCCCGGCTCAATGCATGCGCACTTTACATTTGTTTTACTGAAATAAAATGGTAATATCAGATTACTTTGTTATTCCCAGGGGGAGATTATTCAAAATATTATTATATAATGTAATGATTACAGTCTGTTTTTTGTTCTTGTAAATGTTAAATATAATGGACATCACATGACAGGTGATTTCTAGTTTAATTAGACACAGAGCACAAATGATTCTGGATGCTTTAAAATGGTAGATCAGTTGTGTTCACATAAAAAACAAATATATATATATATATATATAAAGAATTTCATTGAAGAGATTTGTTGGCATATTTGTGATAGATCCGATATGTTTAAATAATACAAAAATTAAACGTATTATGATGAAAATGCTATAGTAATGAATAAAAAAAGTCAAAGTGAGGGAAAAATTACATTGTCCTTTACTACAGTTTGACTCTAACCTGTTACATTAACAGATGAAGCCTCAGTTCATTTAAAGCTTGAACCAATATTTTTTCCTTTTAACTGAAAAACACACAACACCATACCAAATCATACCTGCCTCCAAACAAAAACTCCTCCTCCTCTTGTTTGCTTCAGACTATGTTATACTGCCTCCATGTGGTCAAAATGGAAACAACATCCAAAATAGAAAAGCATGTTTCAAAAACGCACAGATACATTTGTAAACATTGAAACCCATATGTAGAGCCAGTATGTTTTGTATCAAACTCTAAGTCTCATTACAGATTTTTTCACACATTCTGCCAAAACTCCTATTTATTAATATGGACATGAGCTGCAATCTGTGCAACTTCAGTCAAAGTCAGTCAGCTTTATTGTCAGTTTTTGCCATATGTGTATTGCATATGGAAAAATGAAATTACCAGACTCTAAGGCCCCAAGATGCAAAGTAAACATAGTAGGAAAAAAATAGAATAGAATGTAACTATAAATACTAAACACTAATCAATATATCTGTAAACAGCAGGGGGTCGTTAATAATAATAATAATAATAATAATAATAATAGTAATAATAATGGTATAACAGTGATAAAGGTGCAACAGTGAAGTTAAACAGATGAGTTATTGGTATTGGAATCAAAGTGACATATGCAATATGTAATAATGTAATATAGTGGGAAGTGGCTGGAGCAGTTCCTAAGATCTGTGTCTGTGTGTGTGTGTGGATGTCCTTATGACGAGGCATAGGGGTGGGGGTCAGAGCCCAGGGTTTTAGTGTGTAAGGGGTAAAAGGGAGGGGCATGGAGGGGGTTCAGCTTCCTGATAGCCTGGTGGATGAAACTATCCTGCATGACTCTGCATTCTGCGCTCTGATGGAAACAGACTGAAGACACTGTGAGGCGGGGGCTGTAAATGTCCTGAAGGGAGGGGAGAGAAAGCAGTGGCATTGATAATGATATGGGGATAAAATCCAGCATCAGTTTTCCCTGCCGTGTTCTACATTAAGATGTGTCTAAGAAACATACAACTTCAATAAAGTAATAAAAATAGTAAAAAGGTGTCTTACCACTAGAAGGAGCCAGACACCACAGGATTGTAAGACAAAGTTTTGCCTTACATAAAAAAAAAAAAACAAAAAACAAAAAACATCATAAATTAATTATTTGTACTTTTATTGACAGAATCTGCAAGAATGTTGATGTAATTTTCAGGTTTGATTAAAAAAAATGTTTTTTTTGTACTGTTATGCTTTCATGTCAGATAAAATAGAACATGATATTATGTGATGGCAGATGTTGCGTAACCTGAAAAACTCACTGGTAGGTTAATTAAGGATGAATCTAAGACACCTCCAAGAGAAACGAAGAAGCAGATACCAAAAATGTACATTAAATACATTATATAGCCTAAATGTCATCTAAAATTAATGTTTATTTGTAGCATAATATACTGTTTTGAATGTCTAGCATCACCAGAAGTTTGTGATTTTAAAAACATTGGGAACCACTGCAATAAGGCATTAATTTAACCCCAGTACTGGATCAGGTTTAGAGGTCTAGAGTCAGTATTGGAACTGAAACAGCTGAATTGGTACGTGCTTATTCTTTTATGGTGACAACATGGGGACGCAGCAGCAGATGTAACAAAAGGAAACCTTCAGTCTAACTCTAAACTGTGACTCTGTATAAATCTGCACTTTTTCTGCAGTTCCCCACATTATTAACCATTATTAAGTTATTAAAAACATACTGGTCACCTCTACCTGCAGAGCATGGGGTCAAATCATTACATGCCTGTTCATATGGTTTTATAGTAGTTCGGTGTTGTGTATACATTTTATTATTCCGCACCCCCGAAGTGGAGGCAAAGGGGTGTTGTTTTTGTTTCGGTTTATTTGTCTGATGGTTAAGACTCTACCAGCAAAACTAATGGTTGGTTTTATACTAAATTGAGTTTAGAGTTTGCCACTAAAATAGATCTGATTATATTTGGGAACAGGTGAATTTTTTCCATGTATTTATAATCAACAAAATTTCAAATGTCTGTAGCAGCAAAACTATTGATTGAATTCATGCCAAATTAGGTTTATAGATTGCCAGTGACCCAGAAGAGATGTGGTTACATTTTGGGAAAAGTTAGTGAAATGTTACATTGAATTTTTAATCTTTTATCTTTTTTTCCCTCCCGTTTACTTATAATAGGTGGAATTTCAAATGTCTATAAAAACATAAATTTTGTTTCAATTTACTTAAAATTTGGAATGTACATAGAGGCAGTTGATATGCTTACATCAGCACATGCATAGACATGATGACATCAGCTGGATCAATGCCAAAATAAGCTACAATAGGTGCGAGGGGTGGGTGTGTTGTGCCTGGCACTACATGTTTTTGCATTCGTGTCTATGTTTTGACTTCAGCAGAGAACCTGTAGGACATAAAACACAGCTTTGTACTTTTACAGGATGAGTAGTGTTGGTGTGGTTCAGAGAGAATGGATTGAAATGGTTAAATACCACTGTTGGTGCTGGGAACTTTACCCTCACCTCCAGTCAAACTGACATGTGCATGTAAACAGATACAGATAACACTCAGCTAGCATCTCCCTCAGTCAGTTGTCCTGTCAAGCCTTATTCTTCTTACTCTTGCTTTCCACATCCTGTCTGTTTCCTTTTTTCTCCTACTTTACTACTACTACTACTCCTACTTCTTACTTTTATCTTTGTACTGCATATCCCTGATGCATTAAGGGCACTGGATTTGTACATGTAACAGTTTGAAATGTGTGATGGATCTGAAGTGTGCATCCATAGGTTTGGTTGTCATGGTTTTACAGTTTCAGTGAGTAAGAGTTGCATGTTAAAATACAGATATACCGTGTTTTGCTGTGATGTTGATGTCCATTAACTCTATTTCTCAGTTAACTCTATTTTCTCAGTGTGCGACTTCAGCTACTATTAGCAAATGAGTTTACGAATGTCAACAAATGACCCCAATAAAAACTCAGGCATGCATGAGTCTTACAGTGAATAGGTGGAAGTGACTTGGACCTCCATTACTGACCCACATATAAATCCTGTGTCACTACCTCTCTTCATCTCACACTTCTTTGTCAGGCTGCTTTTACATTTCTGAACTGTGTAACAGCTGAAATCACCTGCCTTTAATCCCAGTCTTAGGACACGTGGAGGCCTTTAAGGACTGGTACATCTAATTCATAAGCCTCAGTTACAGATGGAGATAATGAAGGATTAGTCCAATAAATCCTGGATGAAGTCAGAAGATGATCTATTATGCTGCAATAAAGGCTTTTTTGCTGTAGAAGTACAGCTAGTTGGAATTATCTGTTTTACACGAAATCCACTCTAAATACTTTCCACTCTGTCACCGTTTTGACATTGAATTATATCAGTGGAGTGAATGACTGCTGAGCTGGAGCTGATTTTTATAGTTGAGGCACTTCGCACTTAAGATATCACTGAGAAAATCTGTGAAATGTGTGTTGACAGTTGTTGCCTATGCTGTTAACTTTATACTATACTCTCTTTAATGATGCATGTACAGATAATGAAGAACCATTATTAACATTCAATATCTAGCCTATGAAGTGAATTATATTTGGCTTGTTACCTGATGTTGATAAAAACTGAATATGGCTTGGTATGGATGAGGTATGACTTAAGTGATTTACAACGTTTTTTGACTCATGACCCCATTTTAACTTCATTTTAACTTTTTTTTTTTACTAAATTGAATTTGTTTTTGCTCGTGTAATAGTTTGCAATACTATTTTGCATTAGCACTATTAGCACTATTTACAAGGATGACAATTAATACTGAACAAACAATAAGTCAAACTATGAATTATGAAAGAGCTGCAGCATCTGAAACACAGTGCTTCAGTTTCAGCTTCAGAGTTTGTCATGTCTTTAATGGGTTGAATATTACTATAATATTCAGCAACAGTAAAACACAAAATAACTCGCTATGATAATAATTGTCATTGAACACTCATTGAAATGAAGTGATGCCATTAAAAGAGTATCAGCCAAACATTGGAAAACATGTGATAATGATAAAATATGTTATTTGTCTTAGTTTCACCCAATTATTTTTGATTCAGGAGAATAGAGATAATGCTCATGCCAATGTAAAATATACCTAGTTATTACAAATAATTATAGTATAGATATTATGTGTGTTTTTATTATATAGAAATACTACATTACTGATGTAGCAGGACCCGTTTTCAACAGCTTTTTAAGGTTTTACTATCCTGGGTTGTACCATACTGATTTTTTTTTTCGCAGTTTCCAACAAAGGAGCCAAAAAATGAATACCACATCATTATCAGCACCAGATTGTTATTTTAAATATAAGTATCAACATCTGTGAAATCTCTGATCACTAAATAGTTTGAACTTTGAATAGTGATTATTTTCAGTGATGAATGACCAACTGATTACTTTCACTGATGAGTCTTTTCAACTGACAACTTTATTGTAAAGAAATGTTAAAAAAAAAAAAAAAAAAAGCCCAAGGTGATTGTCAAAATGTCGTGAAATGCCTGAATTGGCCCACAGGCCAAGGATCATCCATGTACTGTCACAGAGGAGGAGGAAAAGCAGAAAATATTCACATTTTAGAAGCTGTAGTCATGGATCAGAAAATCATTTATCAAAATAGTAAGTAATTATCGACAAGTAGAGAAATAATCAGTTATTGTCGGAATAATTGCTTTGTCTAATAATATTAAAACAGTTACTATAGTGTTTTATGGCAGAAGGTAGCACCATTTAAATCATCCATTTTTTTTTTCTTTTGTTTGTTTTAATTATGAAAGGAAAACTTCTAGAGCTAAAGATCATGCTGAACATATACAAAGAGCACATATATTGCTTTATCACATTCCATGCAATGTCACTTATAAATCCATCCTTTCTCAATCAAATGCAAGATTTTTAGCTAGTGTCACCTCTCCCAAAAAAATATATAGAACTACTAAAAAAAAAAAAAAAAAAAATTACATATTTCTGCAGCTTCAAACAGATAAAACTAGAAATAATGCTTATATCTGTACATTGCTTTTTGTCTTCATTTTGACATCATCTCCCCTCCTCTCCTCCTCTTTGTTATTGTCAATCGTGGGTAGGACCCCCTCTTTCCATTTAGCCAATTACTGCCTTCTCTCATCCCAGACAGCCAATAGCAAGCTCACACTGCTGTCACATGGCCCCGTCACAGGATGGAGCCCAAACCCCTCTCCTGTGTTGTTAATATTCAAAGGCTGCAGTCTACCGACATGAGCTCATCCCAAATACAACATGAGACATGAAAATATGAGGAGAAGCACGCATAAATATAGCATCTGAAGATACACATTTACTGTGAGCTGTATGTTACACTGTTTTTGGTATAAATAAACAGCATAAATATTATAACAGCATTTTTTTTTTGGGTCAACATTTATGTTATACAGGAAAAAGGGTATGATTTAAGCTTCTCATTAACATATAGCTGATGGGTACCATTGTTTGGGAGTAGCTAAATGCACCAAATTCTTGAAGAGATTCTCCCATAACTGAAGAAATCAGTTTATCATTAATTATATATCAGTACTTAAATTATTTATTATTTAATGCACAGCAGTATGCATGTGTATGTACTCTAATTCAGGAGAACATTCCATGGGTTCTTCATACATAATGTTGTTTACTTACAGCAGTGTCTGTATTGTGTTCAGTGCATCCATTCTGCTTTATTCACATTTTAGTCCAGACAGACAAAAAATAAAATTAAAACAATAAAACGAATTTCTGTCTTACAATATGCAGGATTTATTATACACAAACGCTTGCAAAGTCCTTAGAAAAACAGGTATTTCTTAGGTATATCCATGGAAATACTGGACCGCAGCATGTGGTACTCATGTTGCCAGATGGGATGGGAATTAAAAATAGCCCTGGTCACACAAAAACAGTTTTCAGGTTTTACAGTATGTCATAGCATAACCCTGAGAACGGGAGGAAAAAAAATAATGATGGTGCACAGTGACAGAAGTTTTCTATTGGAGCGTCATGGCTGTGTACTTGTGCTCACGTTGAGTGTGTAGTATTATATGCACAAGTATCATCCCCTTTGTAAACTATCATGCTCGTCCTCTCTCTTTGTCTCTCAGGCATAGCCAGCTGGTGGTAAGCAGAGGTATTCATCCATCCTTACTCCCTTTTGCTTTTTCTTGCTGTCCCAGCTGCTCCCTCTCTCTCTTGTCTCCTTACCTCTCTCTGTCTCAGTACCCCCCACCCCTTTTTCTCACCCCCTCCCTTCCTCCTCCTCCTCCTCTCTCAGCCTCCTTTCCTCTGTCATTTCCCTCCTGTTCATATGTCCCGGTGAGACATCGCAGATATAGTGTGTGTGTGTTGTGTGTCTGTGGGTGTACGCAGAGGATGGCTCAGTGCTCAGGTGCAAGCGGAGGGTTCACAGAACCAGCCAAGCAGGCACCAGGACTGGTGTGTTTTCCCAGACGACAGAGCACTTTTCTGGTCTAGGGGCTGGAGCTTAAGCCCCTTCTTGGACTTCAAACCCTGGAGCTCTATTAGTCTTCTTTTTTTTATATACATTCTTTCTTAGGAGAACATTTTTAATGACTATGGATCTTGCAAATGCTTGCGAGATCTGCATCAAAGCAACGTAAAGGAAATTGTGTGATTTTTGTATTTCATGATTGGTACTTATTTTACACTCTGAGCTGTGAGCGGTGAGAGAAGCAGCTCTCAGAGGTGGATCTTGAGGAAGTTAAATCAGAGAAGCATGTCCTGCCTCACTCCTGCCCCAAGCTGGACCTTTGCATCTACTGTGAGTGAATAACTACCAAGGGAGACGAAACAAGGGAGGGATCCTGAAGAAAGGAGAGGACTATCCTGATTACTGACTCTCCAACACACCTGTGAGTGTCCCTTCTCTGACAAAGGCACCGCAGAGGACAGGAGGAATAAAAAACATAATTAGCAGCAGAGAAAATAAAAAGGCTAAGAGAAGACTTGGGGTCCACGCTTCATTCCTCCATTCATCCCTCTGTTCCTCCTTCTCTCCCGTTCCCACCTGTGAGGATTAATTGGACTGGAGCAGCATGGCGCATGCCGCCTCACAGCTGAAGAAGAAGGCGGATGAGAACCTCAATGCTGCGGAGGAAGAGAAGGAGAAGAAGAAGGCTAGGAAGCGTGTCCGCGAAGTGAAGAAAAAGGTAGACAATGATGTGGAGGAAGAGGGGAAAGTAATGGAGAATTGAGAGGACAGGGCTAACTCAGGAGGGAGAAAGGGGGCTGAGAAGCACCGCTCTGATAGCTGAGTCCAGGAGGTTTTCTTTTGTCATGATGCAGCCCCCCTCTCTCAGACACACACACACACACATGCATACATGAATGCACATACACATGCAGCCGGGTTGAGGGGGGTCCCACTGGGAATTATTAGGGGGTTGGAAAGTGAAAAGGCAGAAAGATAGATGAGCTCAGAGCAATATAATTTAAAAAAAAAGATAACAGGATTCAGCTATAGAGGACAGATTGGTATTTTTGGCAAGAGTGTAGCTAATAATATGCCCTGTGTCAGTGTGTATTCATATGACAGAGATGTACACTTTCAGTACTGACTTATTCACCATTTAAGAGGAATCCACATAATTGTCCTATAAGCAAAAGTGTCCAAAAAAATCAATAATCATTTCTTAATCTCTCAACATTAAACACACTTAGATTATATATTTTTGATTAAAAAAAACAAAAAGAAAACTATTTTCTCATTGTCTAAGCTGTAGCCGTCAAGATATTTTTTGTGCGTGATGTCCTCCATCACCCTGCTGCATTTCACCGGTAACTTCACTTTATGAGAACATATTCTTTCTAATGACATCTTCATGCTATATGTTTCATACACTTCCTCTGTTTGTTTCCTACCGCTCAAAATGGAAAATAAGTCAGTATTAAAAGTTTAAATATAAATAAAGGATGTGAAATTCAGGAGAGAAATACAGAAATGTGTCCTGGACCAGAGGCTCCAGCAGTCACACCCTGCAGTTAGGTGTGGGTTGTTTTTGTGTGTATTGCTGAACATGCGTCATTGTGCAAGGACAAAGTTAAGGCACATACAAACATGCATGGGGTGATCAATTAGTAAGACTTTAAATCAATAACTATCACTGCAGTTGTGACATCATTATTTGAGAAAATGTCAACATAAGCTGAAGTCCAAATTGATATAAATGACAGTGTTTGATTAACTCTTGTGGATGATTATTGGTGCAGAGATGGTGCATATGTTTACCATTGCTTCAGATCAGTTGTGTTTGCTTTTTATGTACATACTGACATGTGTGTGTGTGTGTGTTATGTGTGACCAGCCTGAGGCTATCATTACTCAAGGGTTAGCCACCTGTCACGTCAGATCAATAGCAGTGACCTCATTTAACATTAAGGTCAAAATAGATAGAGAGGTGACTTCTTGTGGTTGCAGAAAGTAGGGGTTCTTTGAAAAGTGCTGATATGTTCCCTTCCTTCACCCATTGGTAAATGGGGCAGGTTCCCATAATTTAACTGTGTGTGGAAAATGAATGAATGTGATAGTGATGATCAGTGAATTGTATTTTCATTGTCATTGTGGTATGAATATGGATTCACATTTAATATTGATGAAGATTAATTGCTAACTTCAGTGACAAGTACAAGGCTAGTTTGTTTTTATGCAAATCACCTGAGGAATGCACCAGAGAGGGGATGTGCACTGCCAAAAAAAACCCCAAAAAACAAAACATGCTGCACACTTTTAATACCCATTGGCCAAATACAGTGTAATATTCAGTTGAAAGTTACTACCCTATAATTTAGATTACCTTATCTTTGTGTAAAACGTATTGCAAACATATTTATATTTGAAAGTACTTGGATATTATAACTGCACAAGGCCATTTGACCTTGAAAAAGTAGGCCAAGGTCACATATTTTCAATAGGCTTCTCCATGTCAAGATGCACAGTATAAATTTGATGCAGATATCTCAAGGTATTCTTCAGATAATGCGATTATGTCGTTAAATGGACAGACAGACAGATAGATGACAAAATTATTACATTATCCCTTCAGCCATTTCTGGCTGAGGGGTAAAAAATCTCCAATTACAGTCAGAAAACATACAAATGCACATGTTCAAGTCACCCACTGAGCTGGTTCTTTGTTTACATTAGCTAAGTCCATGTTTTTTCTACATCCACGATAACTACGTGTCCACTGTTTCTCTGTAGGTGGTTCTGATGCTAACCTGTTCTTCACTGAACAACACTACCTACTGATAGCTGAGACTGCTGATGTTAATAAATGACTGGCTCTCTGCACAACACTGACTCCAACATAAACTTCACCTAAGCACATACATACACTATGAGCCTTTAACCAGTTATGTAATGTCTGATCAACCGACCAGTCGAAACATGGTTGGCTTAGACTAACATTTGAGCTATTATCAGACTACTACTACTACTCTTATTGATTTTATTCAATATTTATAGATGCCCAATATGTTATCTTTTAAATTCTGGCTTCCAAACACCATGAGCATGACAAAAAAAAAAAATAAAGAAGAGAGCTTTGACCTTGACATCACTAACCGAAATTTGAGCCTGTGCCATCAGTGATTCATGGCTTCCATATTAGGCAACAAGTGAGGGAAATGTGCGGTAGTACTATTGTAAGTGTTGGGTGACATCAGCAATTTCTCTGTGTTTGTAGTGTAATGCTGTAAGGAGGGTATCAACTATCTTGGTCTCACTCAAGGTAAATCTATAACACTGTCTGCCCCAGGCCAATTCTTGGCACCACATTGCAAAAAATATCCTCTCCCATTGCTTTCACTTGCCAGATCATGGCACCACATTTACTTTTATTTTCTTTCCCTGCTCTCACTTTCCTTCTCTCTCTCTGTCACTCTCATTTCTGTCTCCATATCTGGCTTGGCTTTTCTCTCTAAGACAATATCGATAAAGTAGATACTGTTAATTAAACTGACAGTACAGATGTCATTGTGATGCCTTCTGAGCTCTCATCCATAGTTAAGCAGCTCCATACTGGCACTGGGTGTACGAGGATGAGATGGTTCAGAATGAGCTGACTGATACCAGACCCTCCCAATTGGATCTCAAACTGATGTTATAATGCATTCCGGCATATCCATTCAGTATTGTGTGTTTATGGTTCTTGCGGGAAGTCAAAAACAAAAGTCATGCATTACAAGCACCATTGAGACAGACTGTGAGCAGCTGCCATTAAAGCTATTAACTTTACACTCCAAACAAACGTGTATGACTGAACAACATTCTTAGTGGTCCGAAAAGCATAACAACATGCCATGCTTTTAAGGCACAGTCTGCAGGCATGCTTTTTACTAATTGGCTGGCTCGCTAGTAAACAGAGTATTATTGGCAACTGGAGTGAAGTTATTAAGAAATAGGAAGGTTTGGTATCAGTGATGGTAGTCAATGAAATTACTTGAGGAGTAAAAGTTGTTTTAAACATAATATTAAGCATAATTTATATTATTCTCATATGATACTTGTCCTCTGTCCTGTGGTGCATGTTCTAACTACTGAAGTTGTTTTTAACTATTAATGACCGAAAGAATGAGGTTGTTGGTACAAGTGGCCGAAATGAGTTTCCTTCGCAGGGTGTCCGGGCTCAACCTTAGAGGTAGGTTGAAGAGTTCGGACATCCGCGAGGGACTCGGAGTAGAACCGCTGCTCCTCCATGTCGATGGGAGCCAGTTGAGGTGGTTTGGGCATCTAGTGAGGATGCCTCCTGGACGCCTCCCTAGGGAGGTGTTTTGGGCATGTCCATCCGGGAGGAGTCCTTGGGACCAACCCAGGGCACACTAGAGGGATTATATTATATCTCTCGGCTGGCCTGGGAAGATCTCAGGATTCCCCTGAAAGAACTGGTGAAAGTAGCTGGGGAGAGGGCTGTCTGGGCTTCTTTGCTGAAGATGCTGCCCATGCGACCCACACCCGGAAGAAGAGCAGTATGAGTTTTTAACTATATTTACTTAATTTCTTTGAATATATTATTTGTTATATTATCTTCCTCCTGCCAACCAAGTCTGTATAGCTCTTCAAAGTTTGTTGAGCAGATGATATGAGGCTGTGATTTCAGGGAATTATTAATCACCTTTGGAGGTAGTTTTACCAGTCCAACCAGGGTTGTGAGTCTTCAGCCATCAGACCCAGAGGTATCATCCTACTGGGAAGTGTTCATCTGTGTCATGTCTGTGGGTCTGTCCAACGCATCAAATTTGGCCTTTTGACAATGGTGTCAGTGCAATTAGTCTTCAATCATCCAATCTCCTTCAGGTTTGGTGTGTGGGTTCAACTTGAGCTCTTAGGTTCTTTGGGTGTCGACCTTGACTTTCATTTTCAAAGTCAAATCAGGGTTGACTCATCAAATTTGGACGGCTTACATTTTTCAGGTCTTGGGGGCTAGAAGGGTGTGGGGTTAGATAGATAGGAGAAATTAACACATATGAGGTAAGAGGATACTGATACTAGTAGGGAGCAACAGGGGTATAGGTGTCTGGTAGCCTTCATTGTCCAAAGGAGTGGACGAGGGGTCAGTGGCTCAATGTTGGTCTGGTTTTTATTTTCTTGTCTCTTTGTGATTAGATGATTTTTTCTGTATTTTTGAGTGAGATACAGATGCTTTGAGGACTCCAGAATCACCCTAAAGCAGATGATTAACCTGCTCCATATGTTAGAGGTAGCAAAGTTTAGTCCTGCTTGGCCCGTCCCTCCTCCATTTAATGGCCTTTATCTCTGTTTTACACAGGGACTGTCTTTTAACAGAGTGTAAGGTCAAACACCACACTGCTGTTTTGGCTTCTTCTAATATTTATTGTGGGGATGAGTGGACAGTTTGTGGATTTGCCACCTGACACTGGGGTCAAATTCCTTGTTGCTTTTCTTTTGCAGGTCAACTTTAGTCAAACACAGTAAAGTCAAATCTGAATGACATGTCAACACCATCATTATACTGTCTTGTTATTTTTTGTCAGGTCATTGGATGACTGTTCCGTTGCTTATGCAATTGCCTAAAAGGTTGTATCAGATCAGATTTTAGACTGATCTGGTCTTTTAAGGTCTGACCCTGTGTAGACTGTACATAATTAGTTTACAGAGCTACAACAATGTCACCCATTAGTTTTTGGACTTAATCCAGGAGTTTTTTTGTTTTTTTTTTTTGGCTGTTGTCATGCTGTTTTGTTTGGTACCAGAAATGGCCATATCTGAAGGGTTTTTCGGGGGGGGGTTGTTAAATATTACTTCACTAGTACAGTTGAGTTCACTTTTTTAAAAAAAATTTACAAATCATGTAAAATACGTATGCACTTTGTATTCATAACTTACAATAAGATATGCTTTTATAAAAAGGGTAACCCCAGAAGTTATCCATAGCTTATAAACAGGCCCCAATACATTAAGCAAACAGTATGTTTGATTATGAAGACAATCTCTATTTCTACCTGAGCTAAAACCTAACCTTTGCTCTAAAACAACCTAAAATTTCATAAATACAGACAGGATAGAATTTAGACAGTATCAATACATAAGCACATAAGGCAAAAATAGGGTGACACAAGCTTAAATTAAACATATTTCAAAACACCATAAAATAGTTAACCTGAAATAAATATATGCATAGAAAATTTGACTTATTAACTGAAACTCCTGAAAAAATGTATTCTATAAGCAGGAATCTTTGAGTCTGCTGTCAGTCACACCTGTTAAGTTCTATACTGTAGATGTTAAAACCATCTATTCACCATAAAATGATATAAATGGAACATTAATTTGATGAATTAACAGAATAGAGGGTCCAAACAAAACACAAGAACAATATTGACTTTTTTAAAGAGGTTAAAAGTAAACCCATTTCACACAGAGCATTTAGGAGTCATAGTAAAGCACACATTAGTGGGATCATAGTTCAATATATTTCCAATTGGATTTCACTTTGGAGCTACAGTCCTTGCAAAATTAATAACAAAAATCAACTAAACACTGAAGCATCTACCAAGGTTTTATTTATTTTATTTTTTTGCAGACAATGTGATCATCACAATATGAAATTCTGTGCATTTTCACCTTTTTAACATTTCTTTTGTTGTTGATTTTAGATTACACATGAGCTTTGAAAAGGTTGCAAAGTGATTGTCTAGACTCCTCACTCCAGCTGACCTCTAACTCTGTCCTTTTGTGTTACAACACAGATACTGACATTAGGAACGGTTAGAGAGAGAGAGAAAAAAAAGAAAATTAAATATCTTTTACCTGCTTCTCAAATGTGAAAACTTTTAATATTGTGCCTATGGGTTTCACATTAATAACCTAATGTACATGTTACTCTAGAGGGGTTCACATACCAGGGTGAGAAAGGATATAATGTAAGAAGGGTTGACTGCAGGACTGAGATGTCTGTTATTATACAGCAAGAGGAATTAGCAAGGGGGATGGAAAGGCTGCTTCTTTTGAGGTTTATTTTTGGTCAGGACTGGATTCTGGCTTTTTTCATCTGCAGCTTCCTCCTCCTCCTCCTCCTCCTCTCTCCACTCTACTCCCCCCGTCCTATCTTCCTTCATCTGTCGAACTCCCCTCATGACTGCCTCTCCACATCTCAGCTGGCAGAAGGCTGCATTGTTC
>JAPSES010000109.1:3365433-3377437 GCA_029822895.1 Maxillicosta whitleyi | reverse complement strand
TAACACATTTTTGAAAGTAAATTTGTATGCAAAATCTAAACTGAAAAGTGCCCTCTTTTTATTGATAAGAAAAAAAATTGGTCATTAATTAATAAATGAACTTTTCGTCAAGAAAAAAAGCAGTTAATTACTCAAGTTCATTTTGAATAATGTAAAATGCTAAAACTCTTATATGGATGCATTAATTCTGGTTTATATTTCAGTATTCATTTCCCTTAATTATTTTGTATTTGGTTCATGATGACTTATTTAATGTATTTAAAAAAAAAAAAATCAAGTACCCCATGGGCTTCTTCTAAGTACGCCTGGGTACCGCTGGTCTATAGTATATTAAACATACAGTACATGTATATAATTAGTTAACATGGTTTCTAAAGCTGTTGTAAACAAAACGTTGTTAGGTGGATTATGACATACTGCATGTATTTCATCCAGAATCTAGCTTAAGGTGACAATTTGAAAAATATTAATTTTTTCATTACAGTATTTGTATGTCTATATATTTTAGTTAAAATAAAATGATTTAGTTTGCTGCATAGAAACAATAGGGGCACATGTGTCTCAAAAATGATTTAGCAAACTTTTAGCAAACTGTGAAAAACAGCAACTGCCTGATTCATTGAATACGCTGTTTAATTGTAAACATTTGTCTTGTGGGAATTTCCTGTACATGACACAGATTGAACTTTACTCCATGTTCACATGACTCCATTTGTTCTGTAACACATATCTCAACTTTAAACTGAACACACCATAGTTTTTACCTACAGGCTGACTGAAATATTCTACTGTGGTATAATGCATATAATATAATAATGTATTTTAACTCCTTTTTCTGAATGAGGGAAAGTTGCATTGACTCACTTGTTGAGTATTGCTGAATGTATGTGTGTTATTGGCAGGATATTCCTGGTGTTGATCAGACTAAAAGGGATTTAAGCTCCATTCCTCTATTATGAAGCTGTTCACCAAATTAGCTTTAGATTAACTGTTGGACTGTCTGACGTGGTATTGTCTCTTACGTTTTTAACTGGGCATACTATCACCCAGACTTCTTGTTGTAACTTTTAAATGTACTTAAAGTTTTTTGTCCATCTAAGATGCAGTTATAGCCACTAAATTTTATGACACTAACTGAGCATTTTGGGTTTAAGTTAATGTATCTGCTCTTTAACACTGAAGTCCTATTAATCTGTTTTCTGCTGATTAGTTTGCTCATACTTGTTCTTATTTTTATATGTGTTTGCAAAACCTTGGCTTGTAGATGTAAAAAAACAAAACAAAAAACAGATATGATAATTTACAGCAAATACATTTAGTATATTTCATGATGGTTGAATATGAAGATGACCGCATGACCTCACTGCATGGGATTATCATGAGACACATGAGGCAGAATCCAAAAATGGTGAAGAAGTTGAAGCCTATCTTTATAGTAATGAAACCCCACTATGTTTGGGAAGTTGGACATTAGCCCAAGCCTTTATGGACAATGAAAATAATTTGGACCTGAACCCCTCTGGAATGTAATCAATAGGAAGATGGTCACAAACTGCATAGGTTCTGTTCAGAACAACAGCAGTGTGACAGCAGGAGAGTCATGATTGAACATCATGGTTACTCCACCGAATATTCAACTCTTAAATGAATACATTAGTGTTGTTTTGTGTAAATGTATTTGAACTTATTTCCTTTGCATTTTTTTTTTTTTTTTTTTTCCATTATTAACTGATAACTCTGCAGTTTGGACCAGTTGCAGTTTTATAGGCTTGTATGTTCAGAATTTCATGATGTAACTGGTGATAAATAAACAAACTTGATATTAAGAATCACATTGAACATTGTTTTGAGGGTTGGTGAGGTTTCACCTGATCAACCAAATGTTTTATTATTATTATTATTATTATTATTATTATTAATACAGCAGTTTTACATAGTGCTTTTGTAGGTACTCAAAGACACTTTCAAAGAAGACATTTTCACACCGAGTATGAATACATAGAACATGTAAATCAAAGACTTTTTATATTTGAGGCAGCCTTTACATTGTGCACATTACATTATCTCGTATTGTATTATAATGGAAATAAAAACATGAGTTACGAAGCTGCAGTTATTTACAATGTGGGAGAAACAAAGAAGTAATGTATTTTTTATTGAAACCAGTGTTAATATTAAAACCAATGGCCTATTTTTTTCATTCTAGTGAGCCTTTATTTTTCCTACAGCTGTATGTTGAAGCATTTCAGATGATAATGACTTACTTTGTACTTTGTGTCATCAAAACTTTTGGGTTTTTTTCTTCCAGAAATGGGGGTCTCATACTCTTAAGACAACTTTATGCATCTAGAAAGCAGTGTCATAGTGACTGTGAACATGCCTACTCATACACTTGCTCACTCAGAGTAATGCATTGTGTCCTCTGATCCCTTGTTGTCCCAAGAGAAGGTTGGTTTGAGATTAACTTGCCGGAACTCTTCTGCTCCCCCCTCCTCCACCTCCTCCATGCTCTGGAGTTTCTCACTGCAAGCCAGGTATTTTTAGCTGTGACATAATGCCCCTATCTCTCCCTCCCTCTCTCTCTCTCACTTTGTCTATCTCTCTCTTTCTCCCTCTTTCACACACACACACACATATACACTCCTAAACACTGTTTAACCCTCTGTCTCCATCACCCTCCCTTTCCCACAGACTGTCCCACCCACTTTCCAGTCTCTCTCTCTCTCTCCCTCTCTCTCTCTCTCTCTCTCTCTCTCTCTGTACCCCCCTCGGTGTATCTTGCCCCCATCCCTCTCCCTAGCTTTCAGGCTAGGGCTAGCTGCTATAGTAATTGAGTGCTCAGGTTTCACACTGCAGACTGAGAAACATGGCAGTGGAGGAGGCAGCCGACTATTTGGCAGAAGTAAGTCTTATACATTACTGTAAAGTCATTGAGCTCACTGACTCTGAACCGACTAATCCTGTCCTGATATGGCACTGTAATGCTAACAACACTAGTCATTTTATAGTCGTAGCTGAATGTTGCAGTGTTTACCATTTTAGAGATGGACCATTATCGAATGGTGATGGGAGACTTAGACTGGGGGGTCGTGGATGGGACGGGTCGCAGTGGCAACTGTGCTGCACCACTCTGCTGCAGTGTACGTGTGCGGGTATGTGTGTGTAAACCTGTCTATCTCTTTGTGTTTTAGTCCACTTTACTAGGCTGTACATGTTCAATTCTTGCCTAATAGATGTGTATGAACCTGTACTCGTGCAGTGTTGTGTTGATGCAGTTTTGTTTTGCACACTGGTGTGAACGGAGACACCTGACCTTGGATAGAGGCACACGCTCCACATGTGTTAGTGTGTGACATGTGTTTATACTGTTAAATCAAAGATCACGTGTGAGAAACTGTAGTAAATTCTAATGAAAGAAGAAGCTCGATTTTGAAGGAAGTTCATTTTACCTTTTACTCACATCGCAGAGCCCTTCATGAGCCCTTGCTTTGGATAAGGTCTGCCTTAGTCCGGTGATATGTGATATACATTACAGTATGCAGTATGCTTTCTTAGGCGACAGGCACATTGTTGGCTCACTATAAAACCTTGTCATGAGGTAAATGCAAGGAATAAAAGGCCTGATGAAGTTATAAAGTTGTGAAATTAATGACTGTGATGACTGTATTCTAAACGATAAAGATAATTAGTTTACTGCAGTATTACCAGGAAGGAAAAGCGCAAGATGGGTCCACATTCCATCTACAATGCAGTGCATACAGTATGCTACTTGCCTTCCTAAATTATCTCCATGACGTATGTTAAATACATTACCCACATTTATACACAGTATTTTGATGTCAGCTACATTAACATCAACACTATGTATTTGCCACTTAGTTGAAATATAGGAAATTGATTTTAATTGTAATCGGGGTGGACAGAAGGACCAGCAGGTCTTCCCAGGGATACTTCTTAAAACAAAATATGTGATATGAGAGATATAACTGTTTGGCGGCAAATATCTTTAAATAAATACCTTAAAATATGACTTGTATTCCAGACAGTCAAGCCAATATAAATCACTAATCCTCTCCTTTCCCTCAGTGACTGTCATTGGCTACAGGAGCCAGCTCCCATGTTGGAATGTGTGTAACTGTATGAGTGTAAAGCAGAGTGACTGTAGCATTCTTGACATGTCTCTCATGGATAAATAAAGTTACACCAGAATAACACGAACAAAACTCCAGCACCAGTACTGAACAACTTGCCGCTCTACATAACTAAACCTCCACAAACTCACATTGTACTAAAGGATGTGATTCAGTTACAGTTTTTACTCACAGATAATACTGCAATGTGAAAATTCTGCAGTGATGTTGTTTATTTTGTCAGCAACTAACAGGGTTCACACAGGGTCTTAAAAAATTCTGAAATTGAATTTACAACTCTGCATTTAATACCTTAAAAAGGCCTTTCAAAGATATTACATTTGGTATGGTAGGTCTTACGTTTTGTTGCCATAAACCTAATGAGTTTAAATGTGTCTGTTAAATATCCAAACTCCAAAGAAGGTAACGTTAGTCGAATTATTCCAACCCGACAGTTTATACTGAAATTGCGAACCAATTTTCGCTAACTTTGCAGAACACTCAGCCAAACACACATGCAGTTGATGGTCAAGCAGAACTGCACCGAGGCTTTTGGAACCTTAAGCGAAAAGTAAGCATTTAATAAATCTTGGTTAGAGAAAAGATCATTCTTAACCTGGTTGACGAGTTTTTCTAAATTCTACAAATTTCCTCCAGTACGGCCATGAAATAGGCTGTAGAATGGGCATTACGTTTCATTCTAAGTAGTCTTAAAAAGAACTTAAAAAGCTTTAAATTTAACTTTAAGAAACCTGTAGGAACCCTGAACAAAAGTCTTTGACTATCTATGTACACTGTAATGGCATAAATCTTCATAAACATTAATGTTGCATGATTTGGTGACGAAGTGTCTGCGATAATTGTAGATTTTGTTGTGATTTGTGGTTATGATTTGAGTCGACTTGCTTTATCACAGACGATGCGCAGAAAACAGATGCTTCTGAAATCAAATGTTCCCAAACAAAATACAGATTTGAAACTAGTGTTAAAAATTGAAAAAAAAAAAAAAAAAAAACACAACAAAGAAGTGGTGAATAATTGAATTTTTTAAACTCAAAATCCAAAATGACACCATACACACACACTTTGTAGTGGTTTTGCAGCCTTTTTGCAACTATGTAGTTGCTCAGGTTAACATTGTGATTGCAACTATACATATTCATTCATACATAATATATTTCCAACCACCATAATTATTAGCCATATCTCTAAATAATCTGCTCAGTTAAAATGCTAAAACTGAAAGTTAATCATCATCTTAATGATTTGTTGCATCACATTTTATTCTTAGCCAACACCATTCAGGTTTTAGAGAAAAGCACAGTTACTTGTCTCATTTCAAATGACTTTATTACAGGTTTGGATATGAAGAAACACTGAAGGTTACTGAAATTCTTGCACTTTAAATAGGATTCTATGGATAAGATGAAACTGCAATTAAAAATGTTAAATTGCAAATTAAAAATGACGTCCCACCACATTCAATTCCGGGAGGAAGCTTTTGTTCACCATTGTATAGATGAATTGCTTATTCTGGTTGGAATATACAGTATGCTGATGATACTATTTTGTATTAAAAAAAGATAATGTTACATTTGACCAGTTATGTTTAGTAATCACAAACCAGTTCATAACGCATGTTAAACTACATTCAGGTTCCCTCCTTGAAACAAAAATATTTACAATAATGATCCTTTCATCTCAACTTGTACAAATATAGAAAGAGTCATAGAGTGTCTTAGAATGTGAATAGGTGCATTGAGAAGCTAATGTGTGAAGACCTGAGCCACTGATTGAAAATTTATCAGCAGTGTTCGGAGAGTAAAGTTACGCAGATATCTCATAGATAGATAGATTCATAGCATTTATGCTATGAGGTGATATGTGATATAGAAAAATGTATATGTATATGGGCTGTGTGTGCTTTTTTTTTATATACACTGAATTGTTGACATTATTTTACAGGTGCTGGCTTTTGCCATGGACATGCAGAAATCAATCCATTCCTCTTTAAAGTCTGTTTTATTTAGCTCCCCTTATTTGGCCTTAGTGCAAATGAGGTCTTCCAGTCAAGGTTCAATCAGTGAAAGTAGACAGTTGACCATTTACAAAGACGGAGAACAATTTGTTTTGTAGATGTAATGATTTAAAAGCTTTCGTAATACAGATATGCAATAACAACCTCCAAGAATCGGCACCAAAGGCTGCGTGATCAAACAGTTTATGATGGTTTCATAAGATAACACACAACATACACACAGACAACATGTATGTAATCATATGGGTGCATTGTCACTTTACCTTATAGCATCGGGCTGGGTGTTACTCATGCTTTGCTATTGACTTTTCTTTCAGTTGGGTCAATACTTTATTGTTAAGATGCTGTGAAGTCTTAGGATACTCTTGACTCACAACCATTATCTGCTTCCTCTTCCTATGAGGGGATCATTGTATTATTAATCTGCTTTATATCATGACACAAACATGTAACTTTCATGCTCTGTCATAGGCACATTTCCTTGTACATCAGTGTTGTACATGTAAAGTTAGCAGTGTCACTTTATTATACAGTATTGACCATAAACATGGGAAAATGTTTTTTTTTTTCTCTTTATACACATCAGTAATAACCCTTGACCAGGGGTAATGATTACAGACTGAGTCCCAGTTTCACTTTATCTATCAAGAATAAATCACATCACACATATTTTTTTTTACAGTGCAGAACATTGACATAGATACCTGTCTGTATGATACAAAAATCTCAACTCATTTCATACCCAGATCTGTACACTCATACCACTTATATGTATATTTAATTATTTTTAATAATTTTATTTATGACCTTTGTGTGTGAAGCTTCAGTTAAAACCAAATAAATGCAGTCAAAAATCTGCATAATCTATTTGCACTGTCTGTCATGATTCGTAGTTAGTTGGCAAGAGGTTAAAGGTTAATGGTGTTTAAGTTGTTGAGAATTATGCCTTTCTGTGTCACATTTATCCTCCTCCCTATTGGTTTTGCTTTCTTGCATTATTGCATTATTGCATTATTTCTCTATTATCTGCCTGCATCTGTGCATTTGCATCATGCTGAACAAAAGAACTGAGCATCATCCAGATGATGAAAAAAAAACCTTATGTCATGAAATAACAATAAATGATATAATTTATTCTGGAAGCTCATATGTATCAGCCTCAATATGTTAATCTTTGTAAATGCAGATGTTCATACCTATGTAAATTTTGCCTATCTTGGTCATCCAAAAACACTTAATATTTTAGTTTTAGTTAATGTTAAATTGAAGTTTTTACAGTGTACTGATTTGAATTTCCCGGATGATGAAGCCAGAATTGGATACATGGCGAGTGAACAGTGGAACATCGGAGGAAGACTCTTATCAGTAACATTCCTTCACTGTATTGTGTTTGTGTTTACAGTGTGTGTGGGTGTTTGTTTGTGTGTAAAGTAAGCTTCCCCCTCCGTTTTCTTTCATCAAAACAAAGATGAAAACAAACTGGCACATTTCAGTCCTCTACCTGATAATTTTCATGTCCAGGAAAATGTAAGAGGTTGACAAGACTCTGCATTATGTTCTGACCAGACCTTTTCTCGAAAGCTGTCGGAATCGCGCTCGCCAAAATGGAAGTTCTTAGGTGGATTGATGCTCTCTGAGAATAGGCCGTCACTAGAAGTGTGTGTTTATGCGATATCACAGCCCCAGCCTAACATCCGCTAAGCCCCCAGTTTTTGCCCCACAGAATGGCTGCTGACACCAAAAACACGCCCTATGTTTGTGCATGTGCGATGATGAACTCAGATAAGTCCTTTTCAGTGGGTGGGAAATGAGCTCAGCGATCAGCATTAGCCAGTAATCTGTCTACAATAACAAACATTATGCTGCAGTGAGCATGCCTGTAACAATGTAATTTGTAACCTTTTCTTAAAAATACAGACAAAGCCACAGTTTACATCAAGCTTCATCTTTGAGGAAAAAACTAAGGTCAGAGAAAGTTCTACTGCTACAGCAAAACCTGTTGATGATGCTGATGTTGATAATTCTATTATTGTTGAATTTTATTTATATTGAAGGGAGTTTTCTTCTATTCACGATCGGGTCGCAAATGTCCTAATACTCTGCACCACCCGACAAGCTGATGCGTAAAAAACCTCCAAATGACCTGGATAAACCTTAACCTACGGATAGTATGAAAGGGTCATTATGAATCAATTGACATAGCATCACGACCTTGCAGCTAATGTTGGCTTAATGGACCACTGACTGTCCAGCTTTGATATTAAGAATGAAAATAGATGCTTGTTTTTGCCGTAGGATACATTACCAGTGATGCGGGTAACTCTACCACTGCACCACGATCATGAAATCCAAGATACACCCTAACTGACTGCCCATTTGTTTGTCTTTCACCTAGTTGTTTTCAACACTTTATCTCCCTCAACACTGCACTAATGTACTCTTTCTTCATGTGTTTTGTTCTAAAATGGTAAACACCCTGCATTCAGCTACGCCTACGCTTGGCCACACCCTTTATACATCTTTATACATGTGCGAAGCATACGTGTACTACCTTTTCCAGATGCTTAAAATTGGGAATGACATGTATTTAAGTTCTTTTTAAATGTAAATTGTTATGCTAGTGCAATTTCATGTTGAACGTTTCCGCCTTTTTCTGGGGAATAACAGGCAGGTGCACACTGTGGCCTTTCTGAATATAAGGTTTACCTAGTATTTAGTCTGTTACACTGGCACTCCACTACTAGACCAGCCCTGAGATTACAGGGGTGTGCACATGCCCATGTGCAACTAAAACAGGATTATAGTTTTTAGGGATGGGATACATTCATGATCATAATAGTTTCTAGTGCCTGTAATAGAGTATTGTTGGGATTCCAGCTGTGGCAATAGAGAAAGGACCTCTCACTGAGTCTTTGTACGTCCAGTACCTGTACCTTTTCTATGTGTGTAACCCTCATAGCCACAGCTCTAACCTGCTGTGAGGAAGAGGCCAGGCGTGGGGGGGCCTCCTCTGTTGCCCCATCTCATCTCCTTTGGGATTTCCTGACATGTGGTTTCACATACTGCCAGAGGCATCAGCAGTCATTTTTCTCTGATTAAAGGACCTGCTAGGTCTGCGTTATTAACCCTGACATCCATTCATTGCTCCTTTTGGCAGGTTGTTATGTGACTTCCTAATCCAGTTCAGCTTCGAAACATGTTTTCAGGTTATTAGAGGGTGAATATCACTGGCAATTTTTATTACACATTTGTATGCTGTAGCTCAATGCGCAGATGTCTATGCAGTATCTGCATTGTATGAGCACTGACACATCAAACAGAGGCAGTGTTTCAGGTTGTGTTTACTCCTGCACTTAAACCAAGCAGCCGTGTTGAATACAATGGAGTCATAGCTTGTTTTTCTCTGACACAGACTTGAAATGAAATAAAATGGACACTTCTCTGATCTCTCAAAGACGTCGTCAACCAAAGATTTCCCATTTTCTCAGATAATAAAATGCAAATCATTCAACAGTAATATCGAATAAGTAGCTTCCGCACCGCAGTGTAAATGCTGCTTTAAAGCCTGAAGCTCTTCCAAACAAACATAACTAGATCTAAATTAGCTGTTCCCAAGTTGACCATCAGCAGGTTCAGGTACACAGTCCAAACTGCTCTTAAGCCTCACAAACCATGGGGTTGTGTTCAGTCAGTCTATGTCTTTGGAGGGTCACTCCCGACAGCTGACCAAAAACTGTTTTCATCACTTGAGAAATGTCTCTAAAGTAAGGAGGATGTTGTCAAAATCAGATCCTGAAATGATCATTCGTGCCTTCATTTCGTCTCGTATTGACAACTGCAATTGTGTGTTCACATGTTTCAATAAGACGACTTTGGACAGACTTCAGATGATACAAAATTCCGCTGCTAGACTTTTGACAGATACACCCAGAACAGCCCACATCACCCCCATTTTGTCAGAGCTTCATCGGCTTCCAGTCAAATTTTAATATCGACTTTAAAAAATTTTAGTCCTGACGTTCTGTGCGCTACATGGTCAGGCCCCCACTATATTGCCAATGTATTGTGCCCCTGCTCTTCAGGGTGCACCCTTAGGTCTTCAGGCCAGATCCTCCTGAAGATCCCAAATACTTGTTTCATCAGGCTGTAGCCCCCAGACTCTGGAATAACCTCCCCCTGTCTGTCCATGTGGTCGACTCCATGGACTCTTTTAAAAAGCAGCTCAAGATGTTTTAATTTAGGAAAGCTTTTGGTTTATGGATTCATTCTTCTTATTTATGTTATGAAATTATTCTTATGTTGGTTTATTGCACCAGTTTTATATATAGCACTTTGTGATTTTTACTTATTTTTTATTATTTATTTTTATTAAAACAGTAGTATATATAGTGTTAAACTATAGTATTTCATTAAAGGCTCCTAAAGCCTTAAAAACCACTCAGTTAAACACTTGATTATCATCCATTCATGTATATTGTAGTACAGGATTTTATTATACTTTTACTGTGTTTTCTGAACAGTTCATTTACATATTGTTGAAATGGTATCATGCCCAACTATAACACCTGAATTGCAGGAGTTTGCATTTATTTTGTGTAAAGAATGCATGTCAAAGCATCTTCAACATCCATTGTAACGCTAGAGACACAAACCCCCTACAGTATAGTCATGAATGATATTATCCAGATGTAAATGAACATGTGTGTTGTGTATTAACCAATTTTACTTTGTATTTATTGAAAATGAAAGACAAAAATGACCAGTTGCAATGTATATTAAATGTTTTACGCAGTCAAAGCCGCATTACATCTAATGCCAAGATGTTAGGATGATGAACCTTCGTATTCCCTGTCTTTGTCTCTGCAGACGGATGTAAATGCCTGTTACCTCCGTGCAGCTCGTGCTGGGAATCTAGAAAAAGCTTTGGACTACCTGAAGAATGGAGTTGACATCAACATTTGCAATCAGGTATGCCAAACTAACTTTACTCTTATATTCTGATCAAGAAAAAGGATAAAAGAGGTATTGGAAGATGAAGTTTTCATCAAATTTTCATGTAATGCATGTAATGTATTAGGGTTCAGTCGTAAATGTTTTTTTAATGAATTTTTTTTTTTCATATCTCTTAATAAATCTTAAGAAAACTTACTTTGTAACTGAAAATTGCCGGCTATTATTTTTTAAATTTTATTTTTAACAAATTTTATCTCTATTTATTGATGGTGTTGTCTCATCGTTTATTGATAATATTTTTAATCACTTTGGCTTTTAACCCTTACATACTACTTGGGTCAACCTTGAGCAATTTTGCCCAAATACACATAAATGAAAATATTTTAAAATTTTATACTGTTCTGCAGGTGCTACAGATTTTTGGACACTGATGCTGGTTCAGGTCAATTTTATATGTAATTCATAATGGTTTTTGTGTTATTACATAACACAACAGGACATGATACTGTGTGATAGTAGATGTCTGTTTCCAAAAATGAGTGCTGTAAAACCTCAAAAAACATGCTGCTCTCTGAAACATTATATTTATGTATTAATGTGGGATAGTCCATTTAGACATTCTAAATAAAAATGTTCAAAATTTGGTATAGACACTTATATTTGTATTTATTTCTCTATTGGTGCTGTATACTGCCCGTGCTTTGGTATGCTCTGTCATAGTAGGGTTGGTGTTATTCACTGCTGTCATGTGTCTGCAATGTTATTTATTGTTATGTGTCTGCACTAAGATATCTTCTTGTTTGTTCTGTGTTTTCTGTATGGCATTGCAGCCCCCTTGAACTATTGCCCAGAACGGGGGGGGGGGGGGGGGGGGGGGGGGGGG
>JAPSES010000109.1:3353480-3365333 GCA_029822895.1 Maxillicosta whitleyi | reverse complement strand
TTCTGTACTAAATCCACACACTTGTGGATTTTATAATTAAATATCATACTAAACAAACTTTTAGAATGAACTATTAACCCGTGAGTTTGTTAACAAACACGGTCTATATTCTTCACTTTGAATTTGAATTATTTATTTTTTGGTTGTTTGCTTTTTAGGTCAGCGTTCATAAGACATTTATCTATTTTGATTAGCAAAATGAATAAAATGGCAAACCAGTAAATACAGCTTCTCCACACTAAGTTTGAGAACAGATATGAAATGTACCACTGTACCAATGTGACTGTGTGTCCCTCATGTAAGCATGTGGTTGAAAAGATACTAATACTGGCATATGTTTGGGTTTTCTGTGCGTGAGGAGCATCAAAGAGCCTGTTATTATTATTATTTTGCCTGTTGTTTCTTTTACAGTTCAGATAATGATGGTGTCTTGTATGGGTGTGTACCATCCAGCCTCTTGTGCTTCATCACAAAAAGGCAGAGACCTGTCATCTTCTGCCTCTGGAATTACACCTGTCTCTCTCTCTTCTGTCTGTGTGTTGTGTGTATTTAACTGTGTCTCTGTCTCCGTCCTCAGTCTGGTCTGACTCCTCTTCATCTGGCTGCCCAGGAGGATAAAGTCAACGTTGCTGAAGTTTTAGTCAACCAGGGAGCAATAATAGATCCGGAGACTAAGGTAATATGATTAGTTGCTTTTTATTTATGTAAATCATGAAACATCAAACTCGTATCACATTTAAATGAGACAGGAGCAGTGCATTTTTAAGTCCCATTTTTATATACTGCATTGAAGGAAAATTAACTTTGGTTTATGCTTTATTTAATATTTATTTATTTATGTATTGTTTATGGCTGTGGATGGGAGATGGAAACACTGACAATTAAGTCGCAAGATTGATGAAGTGTCTTTCCATATATTCACATAAATTCCCTTCAAAATATTAACAGTTTTTCATTGATAAATGGTCAGGATGCCCAGTTTTATTTATTCTTTTTTTTCTTTTATGTTCCTAGTTTGTGGCCTCTAATTCTTTCCTCTAACTAATTTCGGACATTTCTAGTGTTTGGTTTATGTCGCTACCTATTGATGTTGTTACGGTAAATTCACAGCACTATTTCCAGTGGTTAATTTTGTTTGTCACATTGTTTAAATGATTTTCAACAGTTGGGTTACACTCCTCTCCATGTGGCTTGTCACTATGGCAACATAAAGATGGTAAATTTCTTGCTGAAAAACCAAGCTAAAGTCAACGCTAAAACCAAGGTAGGTATTTTTTTGTGTATTTATGTAACTCCTGAAAAGTACACTGAAGTATTATATTTTCATACAGTGGATAGTAAATGTGTGTGTGTTGTGTATTGAATACATTGTGTATCTTGTTTGCTGCCTGATGGGTTTGTTTGCTGAGGGTTTTTCCTTCACCTCTATGTCTCTCTCTCTCTCTCTCTCTCTCTCTCCTCTGCAGAATGGTTACACTCCTCTCCATCAGGCTGCACAGCAGGGACACACACACATCATCAACTTGCTGCTACACCATGGAGCATCGCCTAATGAACTCACTGCTGTTAGTAGACTCCTACTTTCAGGATGATGAAATGTGTTCTGTGTTAAACTTAACCGTAACCTCTTTCTCCAATTTCCCCAAAATACTACCAGGCCTTTATAAATAACATGTGATATAACTAATGCTTTGTGCACAGTCAGGCATTTTAGGATGGAAAGTAAGACGAGCAACAAATAGAGTGGGAAAAAATAGAAAATATTCCCATAATAATAATAACCCACAGCTTGGAGGATGGCTAAAATTATCTTCAGTGAAGCTTTCTAAAATAACATTTAACCTTGGCGTTAATTACCTTCAACAGACTGTTATTCTTACATTATTAAAACCTTGTACATTGTTTGTGTGTGTCCAGAATGGGAACAGTGCTCTGTCCATTGCCAGGAGGCTCGGCTACATCTCTGTAGTCGACACACTGAAGGTTGTAACAGAGGAGACTCTAACTACTCAGGTGAGTGCAGGTGCCTCTTTCACCCTTAAACACTCCAAATTAT
This sequence comes from Maxillicosta whitleyi, assembly GCA_029822895.1. Classification (NCBI taxonomy): domain Eukaryota; kingdom Metazoa; phylum Chordata; class Actinopteri; order Perciformes; family Neosebastidae; genus Maxillicosta; species Maxillicosta whitleyi. The sequence continues at coordinate 3,363,277 of JAPSES010000109.1, read as the reverse complement.
TTTTGTGGCGGCCTCTAAATGAATTTTTCCTAAAGGATTCATTACTATTTGTTAACCCTAGCAGCAAAACCACTGGTCGAATTCATATCAAATTGAGTTTATAGATTCCCAGTGACCCAGAATAGATCTGATTACATTTTGAGAACAGTAGGTCAAAGTTCACATTTTTATGATTTTTTTTTTAAGTCTTTCTTTTTTCCCATTTTACTTATAATTGGTGAAATTTCACATGTTTGTAGCGGCAAAACTATTGGATCAAATACAAAATTAGGTTTGTCAATTGCTAGTGACCCAGAATAGATGCCGTTACATTTTGGGAAAAGTAGGTCAAAGTTTTTAATTAATGTTTTAAATCTTTTTTAATCGCATTTACTTATAATGGGCAAAATTCCACATGTCTATAAAAACATCAACTGTTTTAATGTACATATATAGAGGCAAGTGATATGCTGACATCACCACAGACATAGAGATGATGACATCAGCTGGATCGATGCCAAAATAAACTACAATACATGTGAGGGGTGGGTTTGGTGTGTCTGGCACCACTTATTATAATATTATTCTCTGCATTTTACATTTTTCAGTGAAAATCAGGTGGTTTCCTCTGTTTAATTTATTGATCATGTAAATGTTCATAAAAGCTTGGAGTGAATCCAAATGTCCATGTGAGTTTATTTTTGATGTGTAATACCATCATAAAATAGACAGTATCTATTTTTGATGTGTATAACATTTTTAGATTTTGTGTTTGGTCAGAATTTACCTTACTATGTATAAGATTTATTAACATGGGAGTTTATGGTCAGTAAAAAAAGAAGGGGCAGGCAGGAGTACGTAAGTTGAACTTTATCCTGCTCCTTTTCCAATATGTTTTTTTTTTTCTTTTTTTATATATTGTTTTTTCCAGTGTATTTGGTTTTAAATGTTGGTATTCAGAATAAAAATAATCAAACAAGCACAGCACAGAACACTGAAGCAAAATCTGAAAAATATATTATTAACTGAACATAAAACAAGTATCTCCAACCACTATCATTATCTAACTATCAAAGTTCCATGAATTTCATTGGTAAATGTGTTAGTGAATGTTGTAGAAGATGATGGTGATTCCATTTTCACTACAGGGCATCCAACATCCAAAAAAAGACACGTGATGCAGCTGCAAAGCTGAGAAATTACATTTTATGTGAATTATTTTAAATGTATTGATAGGATTAATGGTTCAATACTTTTGTTCTTTGAGGTCTAAGATGGTATAAGACCATTGCAACATCCTGCCGTATTATGTGACTGCCTTATGTAAAAGAATTAACATGCACTTTATAATAAACTGCTTTGGTCATGTGTCTTTTTTGCCAGACTGTGACAGAGAAGCACAAGATTAATGTTCCAGAGACAATGAATGAAGTGCTGGACATGTCTGATGATGAAGGTAAGGAATGTAATTATATTAGATTAGTGATCCATGTATCCATGTAACTGAAACTTATTTAAACTATTCTTCTAATATAATATGACTTCAGTCAAAAACTCCCAAGAAGAACTGCAATCCAGTTGAGTCACATTTGACATATGGTCTTAGCTCATGTGTTGGAATCGGATAAAGCCCCAGTCCCGGTCCCTCGGTTGTCAAATTTTCCCTTAGTTGTCACGGAAACGCAGTTATTTGGTTGTTGCTGCTGTGTAAACCTGAGTAATATAAGTGAAAAAAAAAAAACAGTTTGTTTTTTTTCATCATTCATCTATTTTGTTTTATTTCATCATGTAAAATTTCAGTTGTCAGACCCACTTGTGTTTATTGTTTAATATTTAAACAATTAAGTAATTTTCTAATATTTTTCATTTTGTTGTGAATGTGATTATTTGCCATACTTTTGTTTCCTGTCTAACCCTTTCCTCCATCCCAATCACACAGTCCATAAAGCCAATATCCCTGAAATGATCACAGAGGACTATTTATCTGATGTGGAAGAAGGTATTTTTTTTTTATTATATATTTTTTTCATCTTCATCTCTTTGCCTTGTCTCTTTCATTCCTTGTTTGATTTTAACATTTTCAGCCGTGGTGTCTGTTTCATTTTGCTCAATATCACATGTAGCTTTTTTGAAATTTCAAAAGCAGCGTTGCAATTTATAGAAAATTTTCCATCTATGATCATATTGAAGTCACGACATTGGTAATTTATGTTTTTTTTCTAAAGGGCTGTGATTAGCTCTACTAACAAGAAGGCTTTAAAATAGCAGTTTTTTTCTCTTTTGCATGTAAGCTACTTCTATTATGCTTTTACTTCCCTTTTTTCTGTACATATCTAGTGCACGGTACTGTACTCGATCACTGCACTTGAGTGCTTAAAGCTGACACTCTTGGATTCCTTCACATGGCTTTTGGTAAAGCCTACAGTATTTCCATGCATTGAAATGCAGGGTTTTTGCCTTTCTCCTGGTTGCTATGACAACTGTCTACATATGGCATTGTGGAGTGTGTGTAACAAATTTCTTTTCACTCGGTGGAGTAGACTGCACACACACTTGATCCTTTGTCTTCAGTGGCTTGTTAGTGACGCTTCCATTGTAGTTTCACACATTAGGACCAAAGCAAACACAGTGTCAGCTGCAGCGGTCTGTTGATGCATGTGTGCTCATACGAGTGTATGTGTGTGTCTGTGTGTGTTCATGAGTCTGTGTGGGTATATTTACTTTGTGAATCTCTTTTGTGCTGGTTTCTACCATAGCCCAGCAGCAGCTGAATTTGAACTTTCCACTGAGTGACACCAATAAAACATTGAGACAGACTAAAACTACAGGATTTTTGGTATAAATAGTTTGTTTAGTTTTCACTTGGCCTTGTCGACCCTTCCCGTAGGCGTCCCAAAGACTTGTGACTCTATAACTATATTCATTATAATATTACACTGAAACATTTTTGCATTTTTCAGTGTTGTCTGGTATTTTTCCAAGTTAACTTAATATTTAGTGATCATGTTGATGTTAAAAAAACATTCACATTTTTTATTTCAAAAGAGAAAACTTAAGAAAAAAATTACTTTCAGCATAATATATCATTACCTGTAAATAAAACAACTGTCTACAACATTGGTTTTATTAGTGAATCAATGTTTCAGATAATGACAGTGTATCATGTTCACTATAGAACCTCTGAATGTCCAAATATGACACATCTGTCACCTATTGAAAATCAGAAAAACTGTTTTAAATGTATTGACAGGATTAGTGGTTCAGAAGTTACTTAACATATTCGCTCACTAAATGCATTTGTTTGCCGGTGGCTGTTTCAGATCTTTGAGGGTTAAACATTCTGCATTGATGGTAAAAGAATGGTAGGCTTTCATTTCAAGTAGTCACATGTTTGTTGCGCTCTGTATTTATAAAATGTCAGCAGCTCCCTTAAATCCCTTCCACCTCAATATATCAGCAGCTTAGTGTGTGTGCATATTATGAATATCACATAATAAGGTGTGTCATAGTCTTTACTGGTCATAAACCACAGCTGCTGTTGTCATTTATACAGCATATAAAACAATAGATCCAGTATAATACAGCACTATTATGCAAGAGGTGCAAAAGCGCTGGGTGATGACTGATGCTTTTTTCAATGTTGAATGTCGCAGTAAAGTTTTCACGCAGCATCAGTCGTAGTATAAAAATGCTGAAAAATGAAGGGTGTTCTGCTTGTTTTATGTTTAAACAGAAATGGATGTTGGAAATATCTGCATCAGCTATTCCTGTAAGTTAAAAAAAAAAAACACTGACTGACCTATAGTATATAGAACTAACTCTAGTAACCAGACTGAAGTGATGCTGTCACACTAATGCACATTTGGGATATGTATGCATGGGTATTTTTGTGCAAGTGTTGTTGTTTTGGTTGTAGAGCTTTTTGTAGAGTCGCCACCTCCAGCTTCAGATCTAAAACTGTGTATACGTAACCGGAGTCGCACAAATTCACACAACACACAAGCTCACATACCAGCTGAGCAGCACTAATGATTAACATCTCCAATAACAGCATGATCTAAATCAGGGTGGTGCACAAACTCTGTGCAGCAGACATGTTTTTTCCAGAGTTATCGTCATCTGATCGTGTTTGTGTGCAAGATATGGAATCAGAAACATTTAAAAAAAGAGTAGTAGTTAAGTGCAATTTCATGCTGAGTATTTTACTTAATAGAACAATGATAATTTATGTTGTATTGTTTTAAGGTGGAGTTTCAAAACATGGCTTGTGTTGCCCTTGGCTTCTCATGCCTGGCTTTGGCTTTGGTATTTCATATTCTAAATATAGACGTACCTCTGATGAGGACACCAATTAAAGGGACACGTCATGTAAAGTAATGTAAAAACAACTTCAATCAGGCTCAATTTAGAACTTGTCACGTTTATTTCTGCGATGCGTCTTACATTCGATCTGTGCTGCTGTTTTATTAACGTAAATAACTCTTATAACTGCAAGAATAGATGCATCGGATGTGGTGACTGTGCAGGAACAGACTAGATGGAGCTGTTTTGGCGGACAGAAGTAGTGTAATGTTTTGGAAATCACTGCTGGATTTGTTGTAGGTTATTAAGAAAAACAAATGATTACATAACTAGTAGGAGGAACAGATGAGTGAGAAGAGAGAGAGAGATTAGCAGGAAGTGAGAAGTTCAAGAGAATAACGGTGAAGAATTTGGGCTATTTAAAATATGGACTCGTACACAAACAAACAGATGCAGCAATGGAACTAAACTACAATGCACAAGTTACTACACTCCTATATATCCTGTAAAGACCTTTCTACCAGAAATAAGCACTGTATTCAGTTTTATCTATACAGCAAACATCATAATACATGACAAACCCAACAAAACCTCCAGAGCTGGTGTTGTATTAATCAAAATAATTAAAAAAAAAAAAAAAAATGTCATTTGTGTTATGACAGCAAACATATTTAACATGGAATTTATATTATTAAGTAGAGAAATCATGCAGGTTGTCTCACTTGACTGGTCAACAGTGTTGTCATGTCTACCACTAGTTATCACAATCAGCTTAAAACCCGCCATTATTTCAATTTAAAAGCTGAGTTTTGCTCCAGACTGAAATCGACACAAACCTGATGTTTATTTGTGGGTTTGTAGCGAGAGTTTCAACCTCATTTCAGTTCAGGGGCCTCGTATACCTCAAATGGACTAGTAAAATTACAGTATAACTTGTAAATAATAATGATTCAAATTGTTTTTCTTTTTTTCTTTATTTCATTTACTAGTTTATTTGATAGGGACCGTGTATGTTTGCGAACATTGCTGTATAAAGAAAATACACATATGTAAATATGTGAGAATTAGTAAAAATAACTACTTTTCATCTGCAGTCCCAAAGCAGAAAACAGAAACAGACACCCCTGGTTCATCGAATATAGTGACAAGACGTGCACATCCTGTTGTGAAAATTCTTGTTGGATAATTAATACTGCAGGAGAAAGAAATGAAAAATCTGTACACCAATATAACTCCCATGTCGAGGTTTATTTCAACTGTGATGTCAAAGATGAAGCCATGGGTTAGTGTTTCAGCTGCAATGAGTTCTTTAACCTTAACTGATGCAGTGACAGGCTTCTGATTTCTGAAATAACCATTGGTTTGATAGAGAGCACAAAGACTAGACTGTGTTTCAATGGAAAAAAGTCATGTGGTCCGATGAGTCCAGATTGACCCTGTTCCAGAATGATGGATGCAGCAGGGTGAGAAGACAGGTGGATCAAGTGATTACCCATCATGCCTAGTGCTCATAGTACAAACATGACAGTGCAGTGTTATGATCTACGGCTGATTCAGTCAGTCAGGTCTGGAGTCAGCAACATTATGCATCCAAAACTGAGGGAACTAGATAAATGTGGGGTGCTTTTTTTGGCCAGGCTGTGTCTATATATAGGATAATGGCATAGATGTAATATTTAATAGATCAGGATTTTATTCTCTTGCCCAAATATCATCATTTATGATCTGAACAATACAAATAACATCACAGAACTATAGATGATTCTAGGAGTAAAGTTGAGTAAAATACAGAATCTATTAATATTAGCAAAACAGAAAATAATTTGTGATTTTTAGCTGTAAATATATATAAAGTAAATCCAAAAAAAAAAAGTATTATGATGTAGTATGATAAGTTAGGTTCAAGTGTCACAAACACAGTATGATTCTTACATGGGAATACTGTCCTCAGTTTATGTCGGCCTGCTAAAGGGTCCGATCTGTTCCATGGGATGAACTGTGCAAAAATGACACTGAAGACACTGAAACTCATTTTAATTCAGGGGTCACATACAACCTAATATGATCTCAAGTGGGTCAGACTAGTCGAGTAATATCCCAGTAGCCTATAAATAATGACAAAACCAAAATTACACCTGTTATCCTTAATGCAGATGTATACATGATACTTTGATGCAGGATATTATTTTAATATTATACTTACTTTTATGAAGAAATTTCAAGTTGTTCAGGTAATTCACTTTTTTTTTAAATGTAATTTTACTAAAAGTCCTAACTCTTACCCCTACCCTTGCTCCTTGAAACAGAGCTGTAAAGGGGTAGGGATTGAAACATTCTCCTATGAAATGGTCCAACCCTTCGTAACCTATTACATCATCAACAGTCATCAATGCTGCTATAAACAGATGCAACAGCTTTGTTTCTGAAAGTATTCACCATGCTGTCAGCAGCTGTAACCATCTCTGTTCCATGGGCCTTTGTCATCTTTTTACGGATGTAAACTATAACTATAAACCACAGAAATGCAATCTATAATGAATTAAAACAGCATTAAACAGTTGATTAAATGATTATGTTACTTATGAAGAAAGTACTTAGATTTATGTGTTTCTTTCATCACAATGCTGCACTTTTTGGCTGTGTTTACCTCCATCTTGACTATGATTTGAACAGCATTATGGGAAATTTCTCCTACCCCTCCATTCATAGTGTGGTCCTAGAAAAATCTCCCTTTCAAGAACTACACAGCCCTCCACCTTAGCCCTTCACCTCTGTCTAATTAAGAATCTGGACAACATTACCCCTTCACAAGGACGCGCAAAAACCAAGGGGTAGGGATAAGGCTCGAATTAGGATTCAGCCTGTATATAAGTATAAGTTATTATTTTACCCAATTAAGATTGAATCGGGCTGTATGTGGCCCCTGAACCTGAATGAGTTTGACACCCCTGACTATATACTAGTATCACTCTTGAAATTGAAAAACCAATCTTATTCCTCAGTTGGGATACTGTGCAAACCATTACCTTTGTTACTGGTCAGTCTAGGTCAAAATGAGCTGAATATCATATTAATGCAAAGTGAGATGTATTCCCTTCAAAATGAATAACCATTATGCAAAAACAGGCTTGACTAGATAATTTTTCTGACAAGTTTTTTTTTTTTTTTAATCTTTCTTGACATTTTTTTTTGCATAGTATATATAAAGTTTTACATTTCAAAAATATGCATTGTTTTGTAGGACAGTGAGGATAAATACATGCAGTAGTCCTATTAACAGTGCATAGGTTGAGGTGCATGGCAACTTCTTCTGGCAAGTCACACACCCACTTACTATTTCTGTCCTCCAGTGAGTACTAGGTGTCTGATCCAAATGTGACACACACATACACATGCACAGTGGATAATCCTAGAGCAGGGTGGGTAGGCGGGAGAAAGCTGATCTGTTTGTGTGAGCGCCGGGCTCTGAGAGAAAGATAGACAGTGTATGTAAGAGAGGGGGATTGAGAGAACGGGAGAGGGACAGTATACGCATGAGCAGGAGGGAGGCAAAGAGAGTAGGATAGGGAGGGGAAGAAAGAGTTAGTGAAAGTCTATGAAAGAGAGGTTACAAGTCGAAGAAAGTGAGTTCAGGGCGATATCCTGCAAACTGGACGGCCGGCTGAATGAAGTGTTTTAAAGCAGGAGGTGAGTTTTTTGTCGCCTGGGAGGGGTTTTCCCTAAGTGGAGCTGAAACAAGTAGGGATCCCGGAGAATGGTTTGGAATGTCGCCAGATGGGGTCTGTAAAGTGTGTATGTAAAGGAGTGTGTGTGTGTGATAGTGAGAAAGTTTAGGGGGAGGGGTGCTGTAGAAGCAGCAGGGGATGAAGGGACAGGAGGGGGGTCTCCGGTGCTTTGTGATTGCTGGAATGCTTTCCTTTTCTTTCTCTTTCCCTCTTCGTCTCTCTGCCTGCATGCACTTGTTTCCCTCTCCTCTTCGTCTTTAACCCCTCCTCTTCTCTTTCAACTCTGCGGTCACCGGTTCATCAGTAGGCTAGGATCTACCTCTGATGGGAGTAACATGCGACTAACTGTTTTCCTGTTGGGCCTGTAACGTATGTTTGAACTCTTTAACTGTGCTTGAATTGTTACGTACTGGGTTGGTTTGTCTCTGCAGTGTTGAGTTTGGATACTTGTGCTGTGGTTAACGTGTTTTGCTTTGCCCTGTAAGTTGTCCTGATAAACCTCTAACTATAAACCTTTGCTCTAAACATCAGCTTTACTTGACATAACAAACTGCTAGCATAGTTGGTTGTTTATTAAGTATATTTATGACCCCAGAATAATCACCAAGAGGGACTATTTGTGTTGTATCCAAACTTTCTTGGCTATCAGTGACCTGTTTTCAGCTATGGTCACAGACAAAAGCTTTTAGTGACAGCAATGCTTTTGTTTTTGTGTGTTTGTGTGTCTGTTTGCTGGACAAAAGCTGAACTGGAAAAGAGCCTCTGGCCAAAGGTTGCATTGATCAGTCTTTTTAAAAAGAGCTGCATGGACGAAAAAAACAAAAAAAAAAAAAAAAAAAATCAAAATGTATTAAATTTCCATCTATAACTAATCTGTGTCTCCTTAAAGCTGATATTTATAGGTGATAGTAGTGAAATAATGCGCTTTAAGTGTTCTCAATGAATGCAGACAGCAGAAAAGACCACCTGTAGAGACAGAACCATGGATGTTTCCCCCCTCTAACACTCCTGCTCTGTGTGTTTTGAACTGTTAGGTGATGATGCAATGACGGGGGACACAGACAAGTATCTGGCCCCTCAGGACCTGCGGGAGTTGGGTGATGATTCACTCCCTCAGGAGGGCTACATGGGCTTTAGCGTCGGTGCGCGGTCACAAAGGTAAGCTACACATCATACACCCCATTCCGAGCATTTATGTCATTTATCATTACTCGCATACATCAGAGGAAGAAACGCAGCAAACTAAGGAGGAGGAAAATGTCAAAGGAAAAAGTAGTTTGCATTCTGCACTATTAGGTAAGGACTTAACAATGCTTTACAGTGCAAAGAGACATGTCATCATAGTATTGAAACACAAAATCACCATGGCTACAATTTCTTGCAGTGCTCATAGAAGAACTGAAAGGCTAATGGAAACATACGTCACAGTATAATTCTGCATCCTACTGTTTTAGCCAAGAAGCAGCGTGTTCACAGTTTGCAGGAAGTGTCTTCTGGTATATGATAGACGCTTGCACTCATTACACCGGTGGTCTTGTTTGTATAGTGGAATGACATTTAGGTATATCACAGGTACCTTTACTAATATATGCATCTATAATGAACTGAGGTTTAAATATTTGCAAGTTTTTTTTTATCTTATACAGTTGAATTACAGGGGAAGAATCGACATCTAGTTTTTGATGAGGTTTAATAAATTGAATCTATTAAATCAGTTATTAACATATTGTAAAGGTTCAGAGTATGTAGATTTTCCATCTTTGTACAACGTGAGTGACACATCCCCCCCCC
>JAPSES010000109.1:3311611-3333889 GCA_029822895.1 Maxillicosta whitleyi | reverse complement strand
ACTTGTTTTTCTTATTGTTCCATGTTATTCAGATTTTTAATGAATTGTTGTACATGTAAACACTATCATAATGTAATTTGAATTTTTTTCACTGTTATTATGGTCTATAATAATGTTTGTAAAAAATAAAATAACCTAAAATGCATCTGCCAAAAAGCTACTAAACCTTTAGGAAATAGATACAGTTGCAAGGACACAAGAAAATGAGTAAGTGTCTGAGGGTTAAATTGCAAGCGAAATTGAAATTGAAGCGCATTAGTAATAAGCACCTCTATGTTATAAATGCATGTAATAAATGAAAGGATGTTTGGTTAACTTCCTGTAGGTCAGAGACTCCAGCCAGGAACCCTGTGGGCGTTTAACTTTCCTCAAAGAGTGTAAAACCATTAAAGGTTTTCCACAAACTGCTGTGTGCAACCTGAACATCACCCTTCCAGCAGTGAAAAAGGTAAGGTAACTTGGATTCAGCACCATTCTGTTGTCACCTTCATAACCATACTCATGGTGAGGGTAGTTACAGCCCCCCATCACACTGATAGATTTAAGACAGAGAAAGACTATGGCCAAACTGCCGCCACTGTGTCTTTTATCTGTTTAAAGCTTCTCTCTATGTATATTGGTTATCTATGCAGTGGATTCTTGTCATTGGCTGTTTCATTTCTATACTTAACGTTTTGATTTGGGCGACATGCTTTTGGCTGAGGGCCTTTGTGGCTGCCTTTTTCGTGGCTTGACTTCATTTGCAGTTTTTGCTTCTGAGTGCTGGCGCTTTCTCCTTTTTGTTGGTGTTCGTTTGGTCTGTGTTTTTATTTTTATTTTGCTCAGTTTGCTTAAGAGGCTCCGTGGAGCCTCTGTCAGTCACTCCTTTTTCACACCCTGATGTTTCTTTTCCCCCCTGCTTTCCATTATGTTACTCCCCCTGTTTCTGCAATGCATCTTGGGATCCAGGATATGGAATCAGATGCCGAGGATGAGGTAAACCACACCCTCCCCACCGTGTGCTGTCCTCTGCGCTAGATCTATAGCGGCCCTGCTCTGCTCATCATAGCCACATTCTTTCCGCTTCTATAATAGCAATATAAGCTTTCCTTTTTTTAAACAATCTATACCTGCTCAATTTTGCATGATATTTGATCAGATATATTTTCTGTGCAAACTTTATCCCTTGCACTGTAGAGTATGTGAAGGAGGTGAAACATACTGTACATTGTTTTGGGTTTTTTTTTGAGAATTTGAAAAAAAAATCGAGATTTATTAACAAATCCTTAAGTTTTGTTAATAAAGTGTTAAACTTTTAAATACTTGTAATTTTAATAATTTAGTATCATATCTAACTGTAGAGCATTTGCCTTGGATGGAATAGAAGTATTTACTGTAAGCAATAGCAACAGTGCTCAGTTACTTTCGTGAAATGCAGTGAATACTCTTAACACGAGAATTTGCTGCCGTATTATTAAATGGAGTAGGCTTTGTTTTTATGTCAATACTAACAATTTTTTGATAGAGAATTGCTTTAATTTGATACTAACATCCAAATGCTGTTAATCTGACAGCATACAATCTAGGATGACCTAGAACTGATAGGTGTTTGTGTTGTTTGCTATTGTTGCAGACTGAAAAGCCAGATCGACGTCATACCTTTGCATCCCTAGCCTTACGTAAGCGCTACAGCTATCTGGCCGAGCCTGCACTGAGTGAGTTTGACATTTTCACTAACAACCCCTTTGATAAATATAATAATGCTAAATTATCGTGGAAAAGTTAGTTTATTAACAATTTTAATTAACCTTTAAGTTGCGTGATCAGTATATGGATAGATGTGACATACTTAATGTAATGAATGCATATTTCTCACCCAACATAACATGCACTGTCCACATGCTTGTTTACAACATGGTACATATTTTTGCATGGGTCGATGAGTGGTTTATGTTTTGTGCTGTGCTTGCCCACATTGTGAGTTGTACTTCCTCTGGGTTTGTTTGGTTGATTTTCACTGCTGAATTTCTGAAGTTCAAATGCAGCAACATCAAATTTTTCTTTGACTTGCCAACATTTGTAAAGGAATGTCAAAGTAAAATTTGATCTTTTTTTTTTTTTTCTTTAATATGCCATTTGTCCCCACAGACTTTCAAGCTCTTTTGGCTTTGTGAAGATGTAGCCGTTTTTGCGGGACAAAATGCATGTTTGAAGGTCTTAAGTTCTATTTTTTTTTTTTTTTTTTTTTTTTAGTTTTTTACACTCTTGGCTTGTCACAAATGTATTTCAATTTTGCATGAAAAATGGACTGAGACACCAGTCTTTGAGATGCATTTTGTCAGATGTTTTGTTATTATAAAATATAAGGTAAATGGAAATTTCTGCAGCCCATGGCTCTGTTGTATCATAGTGTCCAAATTGTCTTTGAGGCATTATCATTTTTGGACCAAACAGATAAAAGGCACTTAAAACCGCAGATATTAGACCAAGAATCCATGCTGATTTTAGAACATCTGAAGTCCAAAGAGAGAAGTTGTTTTGTGTTATTCCTAGTGCATTTGTCTTGCCATTTTTCTGTTGTCAACTGTTAGCTGGTATCCATCATCTTTGCCATTGAAATTTACTTTTCTGCTGTGTGTGCTTTTTCAGTTGATTCATTATGTTATTGCTGGTGTTGTTTAAGTCATACTCGTCCTGACTCGCACAGGAACATCTTATAAGTTCTTCATTCACTGCTCAAAATATCTGATCTCAGCACTTCATAAAACTAATGCTATTCCTTCCTTGTACCAGGATTGTGTCACTGACCAACTCTTCCTCCTCTGGTCTTTTCTTCCTTCATATTTTTTCCTCCTTTTTCTTACCCAACATAATTTTCTGTTTATCCACATTCTTTTGATTACTTTTACCATTTGTTCCTCATCATCATTTCTAAAAAATTCATCTGAAGAAACAGCAGTTGAGCGAAGCACACCAGCAAGAACACTGCCTGCTGGTTACCCTCACAAACCTGTCTTTCCAACCAGACCTTACCCACCATGGTCGACTGCTCCTATTACCGTCCCTGGCCAAACAAGGCCAGTCGGACTGGGGGGTCCCATCACCTCTTCCACTTCACCGGCAGCCTCACCAGCTGGTTCTCCATTGAAATCTACTTGGCCCTTGCCCTCTACATCCCCTGCTTATCCAGCATCTATCAAAACCACCTTGGGCACTCCACCACCAGGACCCAATATGTCATCTCCAGTCAAATCCATTAGTGACTCTTTGTCCTCATCCCCTGTAAGATCCTGCAGAAGTATGGCTTCACCCATTAAAACTGTCGTTCAGCAGGGCCAGTATCCCGTACAGGGGTCTGCTAGCCTTGTGTCCTCTGGAAGCCCCTCTAAACCTGGCACAGATCCAGCATCTATAAAAAGCCTTGCTTCAGCATACACATCAAGGACTTCCCCACTTCACTCATTACCCAATGGAGTACCAGAACGGCCAACAGCTCCTAGCTCTACTCCCGTATCGCCAAAGACATCTTTCAACATGTACAGCCTCCCTTTTAAAACAACTCTGGGGTCCACAACCGATACTGGAGCACTTACCCTCCCTCCTGTTAAAAGCATCTCCAGCATGTCTTCTATAAAAACCTCTGTAGATTCACCATTATCGTCCCGAGGAGGAAGGACGTCCCTCTCCTCTCTTTCCTCAACTGGACAGACCACAATCGCTTCCTCAGAACTCTCCATGATGAATGGCTCAGTATCTCCAGTCAAATATCCTTCCTCCTCCTCAACACCCTCGTCCCCTTCTTCTCGTCTTCTCTCAGAGAGAAGTAGCAGCCTCCAGGAGAGGATTCAGGCCACCACACAGGCAGCAACTTCTGGTGTCAGTGCAGCCATTAATGAAGCTATAGACTCGTACTCTGTTTCAGGCTACAGCACACTTAAATCACTGTCGTCCTCACGTAGAACTCCAACTGCAACCTCTGCCTATGGTTCTTTCAGATCTGTAGTTCCCACAACCAGCTCTGCAGTTTGTCCTAGTAAAGTGACTGTACCTGTATATTCATTAGTAAATGTCATGCCAGAGACCCCTGCCAAACCTGGACCAGGGTCTCTCAAAATGGCATTGCCTGATACCTCCCGTGCCTCATCGTCATCTTCTTCTTTGTCTTGCGTGACCACATCCAAAATAAATTCCCAAATGAAATCCCCTCCATTCATTACACCCCCTATTATCCACCCAACTGCTGCTTCCAATCAGGAAATACTAAAGGATGTAGCAGACATGAAAGAAGATTTAATGAGAATGACAGCAATCCTACAGACAGACACACAGACAGCAGCTAAAACGGTCCAAACGTCACATACTGGTACTCCCAAAGAGACAAAGTTAGAGGATGAGGAGCCATTTACTCTAGTGGAGAAAGTGAAGGAAGATTTAGTGAAAGTCAGTGAGATATTACAGAAAGATATCTTGAGTGAAGGTAAAGACAGAGCCTCAGAAGATGAATGGGAGGAGTTTTCTAAAGATGAAATTGAGGAGGCACAAAGAAGTGTCCTGTTAGAACATTATCCTCCTTTTGATGAAAACAAACTCCTTCTCAAGCAGACTATCTCCAATAAAGACTTTGAGTTGGCTGAAGTAGTAGATTACTTAACAAACGACATTGGTGCTAGTTCGCTCTCCAAAATGGCAGAGTTGAAAAGTAGGTATGAAGAAGAGGTAAAAAGAGAAGGGGAAGAGAAACAGAAACGTGTTCTAAAACCATCAATGACAATACAAGAGCACAAACTCAAAATGCCACCACCAGCCTCAGGCATGCACACTTCTCCATCAGAGAAAGACTTAAGTAAACTCGCTGAATCATATCAAGGGGCAGAGACTACTTTGGAGTCACCTGAGGATCTGTCTCATGAGCAGGATAAGAGTCCCCTGTCAGACAGTGGGTTTGAGACCAGGAGTGAAAAGACACCATCTGCACCTCAGAGTGCAGAAAGTACAGGGCCTAAGCCTTTATTCACAGACTCACCTATCCCTCCTTGTGTAACTGAAACGAGGACTGAAGTGGTCCACATTAGGAGCTATGAGCAGCCTGACGAACTATGTGAGCCTGTACTTACAGAGGAGGCTGCACCTGCTATACCAGCTATAGAGCCAGATGCACCTTCTACCAGTACAGTCCAAACCTTACAGATGATGCTGCCAGAGGAAGATTCCATGATGAACAAAAGCATGTGTCTTAAAGAAGAAACTCATATCACCACTACTACTAGAATGGTCTATCACAAGCCCCAGTTGACTGATGGTGCAGAAATGCTAGAGGAAGCCATGTCAGTTAGAGATATCATGAAAGCATTTCAGTCAGGCAGAGACCCATCTAAAGAACTAGCAGGTCTTTTTGAACACAAAGCAAACCAGGACTCTGTTAAAGGTGATGAACTGACTCACAGATTTCTCGACAGAGATATTAAATCTAAACCCAAAGTTGAAAGGATAATTGAGGTTCATATAGAAAAGGCACACAGCACAGCAGAGCCAACTGAGGTTATAATCAGGGAAACAAAGAAACACCCAGAGCTATACGTCTACAAAGGAGAACGTGGAATTAAAGAACTCATTGATTATGATGAGGCTCAACAGGAAGAAGAGGAGCTTAATGCTGAAGAATCCTTGCCCTCCTTCTTGGAAACATCTCGGGTCAACACCCCAGTGTCACAGGAAGAGGATAGTCGACCCAACTCTGCACAATTAATAGCAGATGACTCGTACAAAGCCCTGAAACTATTAAGTCAACATTCTATAGAATACTGTGATGATGAGTTGTCAGAGTTTAGAGGCGAGTCATATAGGTTTGCTGAAAAAATGCTACTCTCAGAGAAGCTTGATGCTTCATCAATGTCTCATTCTGACACAGAAGAACCCATAATTGACAAAAACCGTCGTATCAGTTCTGAGGAGAGTGGTAGCCGCAGTACAGAGCATGGAAGTCCCAAAAGGGAATTTATTTCTAAATCCTCAAAAGATGGGTCCCCTAAATCAGGTAAATTCATGCACAGAGATGAAGCATCTCAATTTGACAAAGTGACAGTACTTCATTACTCAACAGAGCAAGGTAGTCCTAAACATGCAGTGTGGATGCGATTTACAGAGGATAAACATGACAAGAGCAGGGAGAAGCTCCTTTATGAGGACAGGGTGGACCAAACAGTGAAGGAGGCAGAAGAAAAGCTCAGTGAGGTTTCTCAGTTTTTCCGTGACAAAACAGAAAAGCTTAATGATGAACTGCAGTCCCCTGAGAAGAAGCCTGTGAAAAAGGAGATGAAAGAACCAAGGTCTTGGCCAAGCTCAACTTGCAGTAGCCCTGAGAAATCACAGCAGAAACCTAAGGCAGGAGTAGAGGTATTAGGTAAAAGTAAGCTTAGAGAGCCTTCTGTCGGTAAGATGTTTAGCAGCTCCACGGTAACTGAGAAGAAGAGTTCTAGTTTACCAAGCAGTCCTCAGAAAGGTACACTATCTCATGTGTATGAGGATAAACAGCCAACTAAGACCAGTGAGTCTGAACCCTCTTCCCCATTGAAAACAACATCCAAAGTCAGTGCTGTGAGGATGAAGTTTGAGTCTGCAGCTCAGAAACAAACTAGTCCAACCAAAATCCCCCCACCTGTACAGCCAAAACCATCAATAAAAAAGCTACAAGAGAGTAAACTCCCTGTTTATCAGATTTTGGTAGGAAAAACGTCAAAAACATCTGATGATGAAATGGCCCAAAGTGTTGAAAAGGATAAACCAACATCCAAAGAAAGTGGTAAAACTGCGTTAACATCATCAGTATCTAAATCCCCCCAACATGCAGAAGACAGTCTAACAAACAATGTCTCAAAATCCTCATTGCACAGAAAGACGAGTGAAACTGAGATTGATAAAACTGATAAGGGAAGGCCTAGTCATACCAGTGGAACTCAGGAAATCAAAGAAAGCAGTAAAGGTCAAAAACTTCCCGCAGATGACAATAACGATGTTAAAAAACACCAACAAGCCATAAAATGTGAGACTGCTTCTAAAAATGGATCATTTGAAGGATCAAGAACAGACAAGGGGGAAGTACTAAATAAAAACCTTAGAAAAAAGTCAGAGACTCAAATTCCTATAAGAACAGCATCTCCTACGTTAGACAATGACCCCACGAAGAAACAAATAACTAAACCTTCCCAGATTCCTACATTATCTAAGACTAAAGTACAAACAAGTGTAGAAAAACCCCCAACAAAAACAGACCTAACTTTTGAAATTTTAGATAATGCCCCCAAAGATTCCAACTCCAACAACCTTCCTAGTCCCAGAGAGATGCTAGAGAAGGTCATAGCTCCTCCCACTACTGTAACTACCAAAGAAAATTTTAAGGGCATCAAAACTTTACCTGTATATGTGGGTGTCCAGGTGGGCAGGCAGGCAGAGAGGGAAGCCAAGGGCACACTGTATACAGTAAAACAGAAATCAAGCAATGGACTTAGTCCCATAAGCCCAGATGATGACACACTCGAACAGGTCTCTTTCATAGACAGCTCAGGGAAAAGCCCCATTACACCAGAGACCCCCAGCTCTGAGGAGGTCAGCTATGACCTCACATCACGGACCCCTGATGGCTTCATGGGATTTATGCCAGGGAAACCAAGCCCCATCATGGAAGTATCTGAGGAATCAGAGGAAGAAGAAAAAGTTGTTTTCTCTTTTAAAGAGGCAGTACCAAAAACCAAAATTAGTGCCCGTGACACTCAAGCAGATCTTGTAAATGCCAACAAGCAAGAGACAAAACTTAATGATAATGAACAAAAATTAAATTGTCTCAAACAGCAAGACGCAATAACCAGTGGTAAGCAGGATGAAATAATAGGACAGGAGCCACAAGAAACTTCAAAAGACAAGGGTATTGCATATATTGAGTTCCCCCCTCCTCCACCTTTGGATTCAGCTTCAGAAACGTCAGATGCAGACAGGAAAGGTTCATGTGCATCTTCAGAGACGGAGACAGAAATGATGGAGGTGAACTTACAGGAAGAACACGATAAGCATCTGCTCACGGAGCCCATCATACGTATTCAGCCCCCCTCACCAGTTCCACCTGAAGCAGATGACAGTCAGTCAAATGCTGAAGAGGCAGAAGATGATGAGGATGAGTCAATCTTCCAACCAATCCCTTGTAAAAAATTCAGTTTTAAAGTTCCCGAGGAGGAGGAGGAAGAGAAGAAAAAGGAGAAGAATTCTAAATCTAAAAAACACGATAAGAATGGAAACAGTAAAGAAGTTAATGGTGGGACTAATGGCTCCAATGGTACAAATGGTTCCAAAGGTTCAAATGGCAAAGGAGAGGACTATGATTATGAACAGAATGGGAATGACCAGTCGATAACAGACTGTTCAATCGCCACAACAGCTGAATTTTCTCATGACACAGATGCAACAGAAATTGACTCTTTAGATGGATATGAACTTCAGGATGAGGATGATGGCCTGTGTGAGCAGGCAGATTTAAGACTATTTGGCCTCCCAGACAGCCGGAGAGATGTCTGGGCGACTGACTCTTTTAGGTCTACTGACCGCTCTTTCCCTCAGACCAAATTGGAGGTTATTGAAGAGGAGAAAACCCCTGAGGAATATCAAAAGGATACTTTGAGAAAAGAAACTCCCTTGAATGGAGAAAAAGCTAATGGTACTAAAAAAGATGGGGTTAAAAATCAGGATGAAAAACCCTCAGATAAGGAGGGGTTTTCAGACACTTACTTTAGTTATAAATTAGAGGAGGAGTTTAACTCCACTTTTAAGACTGTCGCCACTAAAGGGTTGGACTTTGACCCTTGGCCCAGTAAAGGTGGAGAAGAAGAAATTGTTGACATGGGAGGGACACGGGGGAGCAATGGTGAGCCTAAGCCATTTGGGCTGGCAGTTGATGACCAGTCTCAGGCCACAACACCAGACACTACCCCGGCCCGAACGCCAACGGATGATAGCACTCCAACAAGCGAGCCAAACCCATTCCCCTTCCATGAAGGGAAGATGTTTGAGATGACACGCAGTGGTGCGATTGACATGAGCAAGAGGGACATGGTGGAGGAGAGGCTCCAGTTTTTTCAGATTGGTGAGCATTACCATTTGGCGGGCAGGTACAGAGTCAGGGACTCAGAAATAGACACCGTAGAAATAGACACCTCCTCACAACAACCACACACGGATCAGGTTGACATTCAGGATCCAACAGATATCCTCATGGTCCCACAAGTCTCTGTACAGACCACTACAGTACAACTAGAGATATCAAATGGAGCTGGTAGTTGTAGCACATGTAGAGACTTTTCTTCCAACACTGAGCCCACATTTTCCACTTTCAGAACAGGATACAAGTTTTCATTAGATAATACCTTTGATGTTTCGAGTAGCAGTTCTAATTATAGAACATCCTGCACCTTTGAACCTTCTAATTACATAACCTCAGGAACAAACATGGAAAGTTCTTATTCTGCAGCCTCATGCTGTTCAGATTATTCTATCCATAGCACTTCAGGAACAAGAAGTTGTTTGAGTAGTAGACCATCAGGCATCATAAACTACTATTCACTCAATCCATCAGGTACATCAGAACATGGAAATCTTTTGGCTCAAGAAAACACTTACCAAAGCACAGACACTTTATCCACACCTTCACTACAAAATATCAGCCCTACGAAGGGGCTCAGCAAAAGTAGTAGCAGTATCCCAGATTCCCATTATCTGTGTTCAGATTTTATTCAGGGTGGCAGCGCTGTGTTCAACTTGTCTTCTATAGGACCTACACCACAGGAGGTCAGCAGAATAGAAGCATCCTTTAGTATGCTAGAGATGAACAGCACGAAAGATAGAGTCATTACTAATGTAGCAATAACAAACACCGGAGCCAAAGAGATCAGAAGCCAGTTATGCAAGTCAAGGTTACCGGTTAGGGTGCCTATTCACAAACTATGCACACAGAATCCATCAGTAGGCAAAAAGAAAGCACAACAAAATGTCAATAAATTAGTAGAGAAGAAACCTACAATGTATATAGTCAAGAAAAGATTAGATCCTTTTGAGAATACTTTTCCTAAAACAAGAATTCCAATAATGAAAGCAACAGCATGTTCGCCTTGTTTACCGCCAGACCAGAAACAGGTTAAAATGAAATCTGTTATTAAGGGTATGAGTATTAATAGTGCCAAAAGTAATCAGCTACAAAAAGGAGGATCTAACATCAAACACACATTTAATATTCAGAAAACTAACACTAGAAGTAGAAATGAGACATTGAAAAAAAAGAGCAACATGCCAACGAATAATGTTAAAACAAAGCCTGTTAGTGCCCACATAGCAGCACATTTGGACCGAGCCACCCTCATGGAAGGAAAGACACATTTAGAGGAAAAAACACTGCCCACTGAGGATGAAGAAAGCTGCAGCATGAGCACTACCAGGAACACTTCCCTGTCAGAGCCGTCTAGAGCATCTAGGAGCTCCTGTCCTTCACCCACCTCTACCCTCACCTCCACCAGCACCACCACATCAACACCATCTCCTAGAGATGTGAAAGCTGAGATTGGGCAGGCCAACAGTGAAAGGATGAGAAGGAGCAGGAGGAAGAGTAGGCCGTCACTTGGAGAAAAGGCGCAGAAGGAGGAAGGGAGTCAGGTTGATCAACCAATCACGGCTCCTGTCACGGAGAACGAGACTAGTTTGTAACCTCTTTCTAAACACTTGTTTATACGCTATAATCTCTCTATCTCAGATGCATGTAGCTGTTGTGGGTGCCCTGTGATGTGATGTATAAGTGTCGCTGTCACTTCTTCCTGTCTTTCTTGTTATCAGTGTCATGTGCTGTCTCAGTAGGTCAGGGAGTGTTCGGAGCAGACTTCTGTTCTGGAGTCTAAGAATTGATGTCTAATGTTTTGCCAGTCAGACATTTACTGTAAAGGGTCTTGGTAAATGCACAACAATAGAGAACCAGTTACTTTATTACAATGATCTTCTGTTAGAGACCTTTGTCACAGACTAGACTAGGCAGAGCAAGTTATGGCTTTACTGCGCAGGATAAAGGATATATTATGAAACTAGTTTAAGCATCAGTACTATGAGCTACATTTAGAATGGATATGCATTACTTTCTATAACTCTGGAGTCTTACAGTGACATTTTTAGGTTCACCCCCCCCCCTCCCCACTTGAGATGACTTTGCAGCTCACCACACCACACTACACCACTCAACCCATTTCTAGAAATACAGTAATTGAGATGCAGAAATGAACATGTGTGATGGGATATACAGTGCGGCCTTGTGTTTGTTTTGGTCTGTTTGCCTGAGTTGTAGAGATTATTTTGTGGTACTTTCTGGTCTTTAAAATCACTGTGAAAGCAATTCATCAGCTTAACTTGATAATCACAGAATCACAGCTGTAAAGTCACTTCACAAAATGTTTTCTGGGGGACTTGTATCTGAGCTGAGGATCTTGGCAGCTGGATTATTCCTGATTTCAAGTTGAAGGAATGAATTGCTTCTATCAGTGGGAGGGAATGTTGCCTGATGGTAGAGCGTGTTGTTATTGATGTGATTACCAATATTGTTAGATTCTCAACTAATACTAATACTACTGAACATTTTAGCGTGAAAGTGTGTTTTTGTTCTTCCTTTTCTGGCCTCACACATCCTCATGTTTATGCTTATAGTTATTGTCATCTTCTGTTGTACTCCCCAATTCAGTTAAGTGCTAGTCCTGTAAATATGATATGGAAATCTCAGCTATTACAATACACTAGTGTCAAAAATTATTGCAACTCAGCGATGGGAGATAGACTATAACTTCGTGGTGTAGAACAAATATTTATATTAACTACACTGAGGAGAGTTTGGCCACAAAAGCCATATTTTACAGGTTAGACCTGGGACAGTGAGCTAAAGTGAGTCTTATACTCGTTTAAGAGATGATTAACTGCAGACACTGTAGTGTTTAGAATTAAAATCACATCAGCAATGGCACAAGCTGCCAGAAAGAGGCAACAATTTCAATTTTAGCAGGTAGGACATCCAAGTATTAGGTTTTATGGTCACTATAAATTTTATATGAATGATCTAAAACAGACAAACTTTAAGTTCACAATCCCAATTTGTTTGAATAGAAGTGATTTTTTGGGAACTACTATGCATTGTTTTTAATTCATTTTGTGGTCAGTGTCATAATATAACAAAATGTATCTTTCTTTCTGTCACTGATTCCTGGCTCCCCTCATAACCCAGGCCCTCAGAGTCCCTGTGAAAGAACAGACCTCCGCATGGCAATAGTAGCTGACCACCTCGGACTCAGCTGGACTGGTGAGACCGCACACACAAACTTCACCTTGTCACATGATGCTGCACACTGGATTATTTAATGCATGTCTACTTTGTTTATTGTGGCTGTTGATAAAAACCAGAGACTGCCATAATTTGAAATTGTCCTCATCTCAGTTCTGAATTTAAGAACAGACTGGAACACTTACGTTTCAAATACAGCCCCTATCTTTTCAGTACATTCGTGTTTGACACCCACCTAATCATTTGTGCCCATACTAGATTTGTGTTACGGCATTTGTTGCCATCTGGTGGATATTCTGTGTAAAGATGTTTTCTGTGCAGTACTGCAGTGGAATCTCTCGTCATCAATACTACTCGTCTGATAATAAACAGCAACATGAAAGAAGCCAGATAATTTAAAAACTATTAATTTTAATGGTAATTTCATTTAAATAGAGCACTATATTAGAACTACAGGGATGTAAATATCTATACTTATAAATGTGTCTGATCCTATTAAAATGACTAAAAGCATGTGAGTGTGTTTATGTTCTATATGTGATTGAGTGTGAAAGAGAAACAACCAGAGGAAATTACATTTGTGTTGTG
Source organism: Maxillicosta whitleyi (assembly GCA_029822895.1). Taxonomy (NCBI): domain Eukaryota; kingdom Metazoa; phylum Chordata; class Actinopteri; order Perciformes; family Neosebastidae; genus Maxillicosta; species Maxillicosta whitleyi. Next base: position 3,320,979 of record JAPSES010000109.1, on the reverse strand, counting down.
TTCTGGAACAATGATAAGGGTGTGGCCTCTGCAGTTCAGTCCAACCCTGACCACCTGCACTGCAGCACTGTCCTGACGCCTGCGTGCATGTGTTTGAGTGGGTGTCACCATGTGTCTGTGTCTGTGTGCGTGTGTACGAGGACACTGTAATTCCGTGCGCATAGGCTTCCATTTGAAGTGTGCAGGGTGTGACTAGTTGCAGTTATGTGCCTGTCCATCCTGCACTGACTGAGTGAGTGTTCAGTGGAGGAAAGGAACCTGATTCATATTTAATGTGTGCTCCTGTTGCAGAGCTGCAGTCTGCTCGTAGATCTGCTGCACATTATGTTCCCGTGGTTTGAATTTACAGCCCGTATGCTTGTCTGTACAAAAAGTGTTCTATTAAATGTTACCATAACAGGTTTAGACTGGGATTGGCAGCTGGTGTTGGACAGTCATTAAGCGAATTAGCACAAACAAGTCTAAGAAAATAAATCACTTTAAAAGCCGCTTTTCATTTCATAAATCCTCATGTGTATTTTTAATGTAGGAAGTCATTTAAGCAGTGTCTTCTGATTTTATCATTGCTGCAAACCTGGCTTTATATTCTTGAATATTTACATAATAGTGGCTTATATCTTTTCTAATTATGGTTGACTTTTTTATGTTCTTCTTGTGGTATTTGCTACTGTTACAGAGCTGGCCAGGGAGCTGGATTTCTCTGTGGAGGAGATCAACTTCATCAGAGTGGAAAACCCTAATTCCCTGACAGCACAGAGCTTCATGCTCCTAAAGAAATGGGTGTACAGGGATGGTAAAAATGCCACAAGTAAGTAGAATTTGTGTGTTTTTTTGTGAGGTACACTGTGTAGCAGAGTAATGACTTGCTCCTTTACTTGCTAATTACAGCAAAGTGATGTGGTATTACAACATGACATGATGATGGCATGTCTGTGAGTCTAATTACTGCTTCTCTTCATCTCCCCAGCGGATGCTTTAACTGCGGTGCTGACTAAGATCAATCGGTTGGATATTGTGACTTTGCTGGAAGGGCCCATTTTTGACTACGGTAACATTTCAGGCACACGCTGCTTTGCCGATGATAACGCAGTATTCCCGGATCAGTCCGATGGTAAAGTGTAGCCCACCCTAGCTGAATTCTCAGTCTATCTCTCAGTCTATCCCTTCACCCTTCTCCACCTTCTCTCTGAGCCAGATAGTCAGACCTGAATGTGTAAACACCCAATGGGGCTTCAACTAGCAATGGAAATGAATTGGAAATGACTAAACACTTCAGCTGGTTCAGTGAGCCAACATTAGTGAACGGACCCACAGGTGAAAAGCGTCAGTCATCTGTATTAAGCGGTCGTATCAGATAGCTTGTTAGGTTGTCAATGCAATGAATTACCCATTGTTCCATTAACGCAGGTGAAAGATTTCCCAGGTGATTCTAAACAACAGCATATTATATCAAATATTTCTGAATATTTTGATATCCTCTAAAACTTTGATTAGAACTGAATGGATATGAAAGTCTGTACCATTTGGGGGGCATGACACATTTTAGTATGTGTGACTGTTTTTGTAAAAGATTAAAAAGCATGAACTTCAGGCAAATGTAAGATGCTAATGAATGGGTGTCTCTGTCCCATCTGATGTTTGTGTTCATTAAGGTAATGTTAAAGGCATATTTTTCAGATGGGTTAGGGCACTTGTTCATAATTTGGTTCAATGATAGTTATGTTTATGTGTATGGAACTTTACAAGCTCTGAAGTTCAATTTGTCAACACCCATCTTATCTTTGTTTTTACAGATTTTGTTTATTATAATATACATGAAAACATAATTATGTAACAACCGATTTACAACAGCAGCATGTTGCTTTAAGCAGTATGGCAAGCCTTTCTCTCTCTTTCTGCCTCTCTCTCTTCTCTTTAATGAAAATTAAATGTGTTAGCTACTTGCATACTAAAAGACTCAATGGGGGCCATTTCAGAGCTTCAGTACACCTTATTTATAGTGCAAGATGGAAAGCGTCATACTGTCATAGTCCTCCATTTGCAAACGACAAGTCTTAAAATATTGAGGTGCACTTTTTGTCCCTCAGGAATTATGTCAGTAGATCTGTATGGCATCACATTGCACATGATTTATAAGCATCTGGTATAAGTATAGCACTTTAAAGTAAATGTAAGGGATGCAGTAGATGAGTGTACACAATAACAAAAGATCTGAAGTGGGCCTTATTGTGCATCTGTCTGATTAGGTTTCTGAAAGTCATCTTAACAGAAAGCTCTTTTATTTTCCTTTGTTTAACAATGACGCAAAAATGACCTTTTGCGAAGATGATTTGGAGTGAAACCCATATTGGACAGATAAATGGATCACTAATATGCATGGCTATGCTTTGTTGTCGGAGGCTGTTGGCTCTAATGTTGTTGCACTCTTCAGATGGGTGGAGGTCTTTTCAACACATCCATGAGTGTTCCAGAGAGTTTAAGTGCACTTTAAGCAGAACATGCTCTCTTCCTGATGACACTCATAGAGGAGTTGAAAACGGAACACTTCTTTTAAAGTGTATAACAGAGCTTGTGTGTCGCTGCTGTCAGCTGTACTGTACCTCTCATCCCTTGGGTTTCTTCAAGCCTCCGAGCCTCTGCGCTCTACTGTAGCTTCTTCTCCTGCTTTGAGACCAGCAGACTCACTGCCTCCTCCTCCTCCTCCTCCTCTCCTTGCTTCTAAGTGATTAACTCCTAAAGCAAATTCCCCTGTCATCACTAAGCACAACTAACCAGCTAATACCCTATGGCTTCCTTTTGTTAACTTCAGTAGTTTCCTTTACACAGCTTTTTCAGACCTGCAGACTGCACATATGTTCCTGCCAAGCTGTTAACCCTGACCGAGTAGAGTAAGAAGTGAGAAATATAACAACTCCCCATGTCAGCAAAGGCCACCCGCAGTTTGTTCTTGGAAGTCGTGCAGAACCCCTGCAAATTTAAGCCTTTTCTGCAAATGTTGCACTTCTCTCCTGCCTACCTCTGCACTGTAGCGGATGACACCTACAGTTTGTTAGCAGGCTTTAGCATTCAGTAAACCCACCGTGTGACCTCTTCAACTCCCTGTTTTCCATCTACTCCCTTTAACAAAATGTGGGGCATATTTTATCCCAAATCCCAAAAATGTGATTTTTCTTTTTTTTTCTTAAAGAAGCCAGTCTGAGAAACACATGGAGTATGCAGAATTTGCTGCTTGAAAATGTGTTACTGCTCATGACAAAAAAAAAAAAAAACAGAAACATTTTTGCTTATCAATGGAGATAAGCAAATAATTAATAATTCTGATTTGGGTCATTCTATACCAACTCATCCAGCCTTTTCAGGTCATGTCATGGATCTTCTCCAAAAAATATCATGTAAAATGAAATAGTCAAAATGTTTAACAAAATAAGAGCATATAAAAATCTTCAAGCATTGTTATAATTTCTTACAGTTTTTAAAACATCTGCAATGAAGTTTAATACAAGTTCCAAAAAATAATCTTGGGTAAATAAGTGGGTTATAGTTTGCAATCTCACAAAATTGTTTGTTTGTTTATTGACACAGAACACAGGATCTTTCAAATATAAAGAATACTGTATTAATACTGCAAAAAAAATTAAATGTATTCTAAGGAAGTGTTGAAAAAGAAGGAAAATTCTGTATGAATCTGATTTCAGTAAAAGATATTTACATGAGCAAGCATTAAAAAGTGTCATCAGGGCTTCTTTGTTCTATTGATTCAATAGAAATTTCAAACTATTTCAGTAAAAACATTAATGATTAAAATTATGGTTAAAAACTTAAATATTTGGGGTACAACTCGTAGGATTTTGCTCATAATTTTTCATTTTAAGGAATTCCATGATATAACCTGGGAAGATATGGGTGAATTAGTATGACATGTTCCACGTGCAATACTTTTGCTTCTGCAGCTTCTAAAATATTGAACCTCCTTCTGTCATCTTGTCTGTGTTCACCTGTTCATTTTTTCATGCTGTGCTCATCTTTTCATCTCGTCTCGTCTAACAGTTGTTCTTGTGTGTTCTTTGTCCTTCTTTTCTTGTGAACTGTGTAATTGCGATAGCTCCAAAACCTCTTAGGTCTCCTCCATTTCCCTTGTCCCCCCAAATGCCCTGCCCCATCATCCCCCTACCCATACCCTCTCTTCCAGCCCGTTGCCTCCCTCATCCCTCCCCTCCCGTCATTTCTTCGCTTCCCTTATCTTCACCTCCATTCTTTCGAAGCCACACCTTGTTCTCGTTCCCCTCCCCTCCTGCTGATCCTCCTCCCTCCTCCGCCTTTGTCTTTCCATCCCCACCTTCCACACCTCCCGTCTACATCCTACCTGTCGCTCCTGTTCTCCCTCACTTCTTCACCCTGCCTTACTCCCAGCCTTCTTCCCCTCGAAGCCCTGCGATTTTTCCCTGCTTCTTTTATCCTCCTCTTCCCTCTCCCCTCTCCATGCCTGCTGCCTCCTCTCCATCTCCTCCCTCACCTTCTTCACAGTCATCCTCCTCTCCTTGTGTTCTTTTTTCTCCTCTTTTACCCTCTGTAATGGGCCCTCCTCCCCTCTCATCCTCTACCCTACTTGCTAATTACCCTCCCCCCTCTGAACCTAACCCCTCTCCTCCTCCTCCTATTTCTCTTCCCTTGCATCATTGCTCTCCACCTCTTTCTCTTTCTCCCTCTCCTCCATTGTCTCCTCTACCTCCTGGTGTCCCTCCTTACTTCAGGCGGGATCACTCTGTTCCTGAGCTCTACATCTAGATGTCTGTTGTTTGTTGTCTTCCTCTTAAAATCAGCAAAACTAAGCTACTTGCGATATGCTTGTAAACTAATGCTTAAACTTTTGCACGTAATTTCAAACTGACATAGTTATCAAGCTAAAGTCAAGATATGTTTATGTATATGTTCATCAGAGACTATGTTACTACTACTTTGTTCATTTTCTACTGATCCATATCTACATTTTGAGGATTAACAGTACTAACTGTCATGGTTTAAATCATGATAAGGAAAAACTATGCAGATGGCATCAGTGTAACAGAATATATAGCATTTTACTGTTTATAATCTGTCTTTCATTGCTTTGTTTCCATCTTCGTATGATCTGATCATTTGTCTTATGTGTGTTTTTTGTAATGCATACTGTATATATGTAGGGCTGGTTCAGCAGTACTCAATGTGCTGTCGAAAGAACAATAGCTTGACATTTCAGGAATGATGCTTATTCGCTTATGTGTTGCTTCAGAGAAAAACTGGTTAAAGACTGAAACCAGTTTGTATAATTCTAGTAGAAGGTAACAGAATCTGTATGTCAGCACTTCTAAGACCCACTAATTATCACATAATGTGTGAAAACAAGTCAGAGTTTCACAGATGGTTGTGCCACATTTTTACAAATTGTCAACATGCATCATGGCTATGAGAACTGTGTAATCTATATTGTGTTCACAGTTTGTAGAGCTGAATGTGTAATGAGATGTATTATGTGCTCTATAGATGGTTCTACAAAGCACTGTGAAAAGAAACTTAGATGTTGAACATAATCTGTTAAGTTTCTTTGCATCTTTGCAGACAACAGAGGTCAGTAAAAATTTAATGCATTAACATCAAGATTGGGATGAACAAGCTGCCTCAACATGTCTACAGGGGCATAAAAAAGTCACAATTTTTCAGCATTTCTTTTAATCACGTAGCACCACCTGTTGTCTGCCTGTCAAAGGGCTGCACATTGCCAGTTTGCCTCTTTCCAATAAAACAGGCGGCTTAAAGAACAACTTTCAATGCTGAAAATAGTAACAGTAAACAGTATTTTCCCTTTGAAAATATTGTTTCCAATTATGTATACTGTGCTTTTTGTTGTGCATAGATAAAGTAGTAGTTATTTCCAGTTCTAACTAAATACTATTTTTTAGCAAAAGTGCACAGGTTCCAATATTAGTTAGAAAAGTCATAATAATATTAAGATGTACATTATTTATTCCCCAAGGGAGTAAGTAATATTTAAAAATACATAATTATAAACTCAAATTATTATTAGTTATTTATACGACACAATTTGTACTATACGCTAGTAATAAGTGTATTCCTAAATGTCAACCTATTAAAACCACTTTTAGATAAAACAAGTGTTTTGTATATAAGTTCATTTCTCATTCCATCACTTCCACCACTCTACCTCCCTCCTTTCCTCCCTTCTTGTATCTTTCCCTCCCTCTTCCTTCCCTCCTTCTCTAATCCTTTACTCCTGCCATCCACTCAGGATACGACAATATAGATCTGGAGCTGCAAACCCCCACAGACCTGAACTACGAACCCCCTACCCCACTGCGCTCAGACGACTTCTTTAGCGAGGGCGATGCTAACTTAGACTCCCCTAGTAAGTCCGCCCTTACTAGACCTAGTGACCTCTCTCTCACTCAGACCACCAGTACCTCCAGCAGCGATCCAGTCACGGTCGTTCCAGGCCTCGGATCTAGTGCCCCAGAGGTTACCCTCGCAGGGGCTGAAGAAATAAATGAAGAAACTACAGGGGTGAGAAGAGAGATCAGCATCTCTTATGAGTGTCCGGATAATGACAGAAGAGCAGTAGAGCAACAAGGAAAGGTGACAGACGGATACGCTAAGACTTTAGAGGAAGAACCGGAGGCAGGTCACGGTGATGCTCTAGAGAGTCAGGGAAGAAACCGAGTGATTACAGCCCCAGACGCCGAACACAGAAGTGGAGGGCAGCAAGAAGAAGAAGAAGAAGAAGAGGAGGAGATGACCCAGGAGAGGCTTCAGAGTCTGCTGGAGGATATAAAACAGGAGGGAGGCTTGGAGGATGAGGAGATGACAGAAGAGAGAGTAAATGCCATTCTTGAACAAGTACGGCAAGCAGAGAAGGACATGTGTTCAGTTCCAGGCTGGCGAAGTGAGACATCCAGCGCAGTGGAGTCGGCAGCCCCTGGCCACAGCCCTGGTCCTGAGGAGGGCAGGTGGGTTTTCACTTCACTGTTTCACTTCTGTTTTCTTGATCAGAACATATTCTCCTGAGACTCAGTCTGTAAAAGTTTTGGCTTTTTACATTAAATAATTGCGTGATTGGAAACAGCATGATGCCACAGTTTGTTTGTTTTTTATTTTATTATTTTTTGTATTATTTTTAATACATTTGCAAAACTTTCTCATTATGGGGTATTGTGTGTAGAATTTTGAGACTCCATATCAGTCCATGTGAAATTTTTAACTAACAGTAATCATTTTTATTCTATGTGTGGAGACTACCTATGACACTGGAACATGAATGAGGCAAAGAACTCAGTATTCAGTTGAATAACTTTTGTCCGAGCTTTCATGTGTCTAGTCCTGCTCCTCAGTCTTTCACATTACTGTTGAGCTTTTTATGCCACTCTTGGAAAATAATGCAGTCAGCTTATCGTCCTTTGCCTTGATCAGATTCCAGAGGTTTTCATTTGGGTTCAGATCTGGAATTTTAGAGTTACCTCTATTTTTCCCAGAGCTATGTGTTAAACTGCAGTGCCTTTTTGTAAAATAAAGAAATCTTTGCTTTATTTATGATTTATTGCTTTATTATGAATTGTAGCTCAAGCTGTTACTCAGTGTTTGCTCAAATAAAAAGTGTATATAATCATTAAAAAATGTGGTTCAGATTCACTGTCGGACGAGCAGGAATATAAACCCTCACATCACCTTAGTTTACCTCTGTTGTATATTTTATCGGTCCAGCCCTGACAGCCTTGCTGATTCACTGGAGCAGCCCCCGACCAAGGCAGAGAGACAGAATGGAGGCCCCACTCATGCAGCCAGGGACGGAAAGGAGGACATCAAGAGGAGGGGGTCTCAGGAGGACAGCACTACAGCAGGACCGAGCAAAGGACGGGAAGAAAAAGTGGAAAATGGAGACAGATCCCAGCACAAAGTCCAGGTGAGACTCTTGGATCAAAACAACCCATGTTTGTTTTTGGGTTTCTAGCAGCGTAGTCCAATCTCAATCAGGCTGGACCAGTAAAATAACCTATTAATAATGACAAATCCACATTTTTCTCTTGGTTTTATTGCAGAAAAAGTACAATTACATTATGAAAATGTTTACATTAAAACTACCTTTGTGCATGAATTGTGAATAACCATGAACAACCTGAAATTTCTTAAGAAACATAAGGGAATTTTAACAGTGGATTTACAAATTCAGAAAATATTTGGTAACAGGCATCTGGAACTGAAGAATATAACATTTAATATCCTCCTGAGACCCAGGAAAGTAAGCGTTTTGGCTTTTCTACATGAAATAATTGTCTTGATTGGAAACGGAATAATGGACAGCGTTAAAACTTTGAAACTCCTAGAAACAACATAAAGTGCATTGCTGGGTCTCTCGAGGAGAAATATTTTTTGTAATTATGTACTTTCTTTTGACCAGTGGATCATATTTTTAACACTCCTAAAAGTCTAAAACATCAGCCAGTACTTGTGTTTTACTTTGTATCCTATGTCATGTTTCCACCTCATGCGTCAGCGCTGGAACTCTGGTCCCAGCAGCTGAAAGGGTCTCAGTTTTCCACCATGTTCTTAAAACCCAAGAAGATGTGAAAATGTGATTTATTCAGTCATTTATTTGGATTTGCGTCTTCAGTAAAGGTCTGGCCATTTTCTTTAGTCCATATGTCACATGCTCTCCTCTGTATCTCCATGGTAGCCTGTCAAAGTAGAGTGGAAAAACTGTAAATACACAATTGTCCAAAAAAAAAAAAAGGTAATATAAATATAAGATATATGGTAAAATAAAGTTCTAAGAACTGAATTTGGACCCTGGACCATGTGATGAAAATTCTCCAAAGGTCCATGTGGTGGAAGCACAAGCCATGCTAATTAATTTTTAATCAGAAGTGAAACAGTTGTAACCAAATAAATGCCTTCATGTAAACGATGCGGGTTATTAATGGCGCACTATCGGGCTGCCTTCATCAGGTTAGAGCTAATGAGTCGGGCTCTGACGACGACGCCACGGTAACCACCACAGTGTATCGCAGACGGGTCATACTCAAGGTGTGTTAGACAGCCTGCTGTGTGAAGGCTGAAGATCAGAAGCTTTGTGCTGGTCTTTGGTGTGTGCAGTTACTGCTAGCTGGTCAATGGTCTGTTGGTTCTCGCTTCCTGTTGCTATGAGACAAAAATATTTAGAGCAGAATTTTTAATATTGGGTTTTTTTTTAACATTAGCTGCAACCCATGTTTGAGGAGCGGCAAACACAGTTGAGGAGCTGTTTTCTTTATTATGACAGTCTGACAAAGCTTTGTATTAATAACATGAGACTATTGTTATTGTTATTATTATTATTATTATTA
>JAPSES010000109.1:3281142-3299757 GCA_029822895.1 Maxillicosta whitleyi | reverse complement strand
TGCAAAAACAACCATGAGAAACATACCACATTCTCAATTTTGCATTTTCCTTGTTAACATTTTAGCAGCACATGTGTGGTGTGCATGTGATGTACACGCTATAAAATATAACATGCATACAGCAGTTGTAACCTGTCATGTCTAAACCTGGTCTCTGCAGGAAGCCCCTCGGGCCATGCTATGGGTGCTGCTGGAATCTGGTATGTGATGGTAACAGCTTTACTATCTTTGGCTACAGAGAAACACTGTCCTCCGTTACTGTACAGGTAACAATAACACAAGTGTCACATAAAAGTTATATTTTTGATGTAACTGCCGTTCAGTCGTCTGTCCCTGTCAGATTCTTGCAGATAGGCCTGTGGATGCTAATGGGTGTGGTGGGGCTGTTAGTCTGCATGTCCAGAGTCTACATGGCAGCCCATTTCCCACACCAAGTCATTGCTGGAGTCATCACAGGTTAGTCCACTGAAATAACTCAAGGTTTTATCTAAGTATGTAAGCTGTCATGAACAGAATGAGCCTTGTGAAACTGAACAATGTAAGTTTTCTGGAGATTAAAACTGTGCCCCGCTGTATTTATAGGTTCCACGTAGGATTTTGCCTCAGTAGCACATCTCATAAGTGCTTCTCCCACTGTTTTGCACCTTGTGATGACCAACATTCTTGTGTGTGTTTATCAGGTATAATAGTGGCGAAGATGGTTTCCCAGCAGAAGTGGATCTACAGCACCAGCCTGACTATGTACTGCTGCACTACCATCTTCCTGACCTCCTTTGCTGTCGGCTTCTACCTTCTGCTTAAGGCCATGGGTGTGGACCTGCTGTGGACCATGGCGAAAGCACAGAAGTGGTGTGTAAGGCCTGAGTGGGTCCATCTGGACTCTGCACCCTTCGCCAGCCTCCTGCGTAACATGGGCAGCCTGACTGGGGTGGGCCTGGGTCTGCACTCACCGCTCTACAAAGGCACCAAGAACAGCACAAGTAAAACTTTCAAAATGGGATGTATTACTGCCTCTTTATTCCTACTCCAGCTGTTGGATAGCTGGACATTTTCTCCAGAAAATCGTAAAATGTTTTACTTCCTCTCTTTTGGTAAGAGTACAGTGGCACTCTTAATTCCAACCACATTGGTTCCTTGGGTTCTCTGTTGGTTTTTCAAGGGGGAAACAGAACACAAGAAGCAGTGATTCAGGCTTCTTAGGGCTAAGAATGAATTATGAGTTATTTTTTCTTAGATTTTGTGCAAAACTTCTACGATAATATGACAGCACTGTAAAAATCTAAATCTTACAAGTGTATCTTTCTCATTTCTTGTCAAATTATCTCATCATACTTAAAATAAGACATAATCATCTAAAGAGTAACTTATGAGATATGCCTGAACTAAGCAAACAAACAAAAAAAAAAATCTGCCAATGGAACCAGTGAAAATTATCTTGGTAAGATTTCTTGAAATAACATTTTCCAGAACTATTGTCTAAAAATCAGTTCTTATATCTCACTGAAAAGTTCCCATTTAGGTGATTAAGTCTTATTTTATGTGCGATGAGATATTTTAAGTAGAAATGAGAAAAATACACCTGGTAAGATTTGGATTTTTTTCCAGTGTGATGTCAGCAGCTCTGTTACATAAATAATTTACTGTTTATGTTTGTCTGTGTTTAGTCTTTTACTTTTGAAATTGTTTTTTTTTTATTATTATTATTATTCAGGACATTAATCTTTTTCTTTAAAAAAAAAAAGTAAATATCAGCTTTCTTCAAATATATCATTTTCCCATACATTAGCAGTGAGTTCATTTGTAAGAAAAGGTGCTTTGCTTTTTTCCAGTTGAGAAACTACACTAAACAAAACATGGTTTGTATTCTTAATAAAACAGTTTTGTATCTATTTGTTTTTCGAAAGACTGTTGGGTATTTTAGAGGTGCCACACTGCCGTATCGTGTTTCTCAGAATGTCTCAGACTGATACTGATTAATTCTCTGGCAGGAACAACCATTAAATATTAACTAGAGCATGCTCCCTTCACTCGCTAGTCCCACATAGTGACACTGACTTTCACCACAGCCCTAAGCTTTCAAGAGAGTGATGGAGGGTCAAGGGGCAAACTGTATTACAGACAACACGTGGGTCCTTTAAGTGTACATTGTTCAGGTAACCTATCATGAATGGTTGTATCATGAACAGATCAGCAGAACTGTGATAACGATCACAATGTAATGCCGTCCCAAAAATGCAAATTAGACAATAAACCTATTTGGCAAATAGTAGCAGTTCAACACATCTTCAATCATGTCACCTACAGTCCTTGGAATAAGTAATAATATAACATATTAGAATGATCTGATTCGTAAACTCTCACTGTGATATATTTCTCTCACATCATCTGTTATTTAAAAACATAAATGTGGTGAAACAGGGACAATGTCCACTTTACTGCATGAACACAGTATGACCCTCTTGATGACATAATAAACGTGGCCGTGTGACATTTTCCACCAGCAAATCTCCTTTAAGTCTACCTTATCTCTGACTGGTCTGTTTACGCTTTTCCGGTGCTTATCTAATGAATGTCATAAAGGACATGTACATCTTTCAATAATAATCAAGACCACTGTGACACAATAGTGAAAAGTTAAATTTTTTCAGAAATGTAAAGAAATTGAGTTTTTTTTTAAATGTGCAAATAGAAGAAATTACATGAAATGTTTTTATCAAGAAATAAGCTCTGATTCATTCATGACAATAAGAAGTCTGATTTCCCACTAACTACAATTGATATTAAAACAATAATGTAGGAAAAGTTATATTTAATAACTAAATATCAAAAAGTCATGTTGAAGAGCTATAATTTGAATTTGTGCAGAAATCACAAGTGGATTGTTTCTGAAGCTGCACTGCAAATTACTTGGTTCTTACCAAGATAAAAAAAAAATAGATTTAGAAGTGTTAGATCATTTAAAGAGTTAATTTCTTATTTTAAGTGTTCAAACATCTATAGACTCTGTAGCTTATTTCTAGATTCAACAATCTTAATTCAAGAAATCTTGTCAAGTGAAATTATCTTGCTGCATGGACAAATATTTTACTTGTTTTAAGTACGTTTTTCCTCAGATTTAGTCTTTTTTTGTTTTAGACACCTCTTTTTTTGCAGTGTGCAAATGTTCCTGCTCTAAATGGTTAAACTGCACGATGCAAGACTATGGTGTTTAATCTGGTTTACATATATGGCACAGCTTGTGCAGAACTGTTATTTTCCCAACCTTGTTTTTCTGAATTTTTGGTTTGCATCTGTCTCATCAGAAAAACCCGATTGTTCAAGTTTGAGACAGAATATCAGGTGTATGAAGCCATGTCTGTACAGTTTAACTGTGATTTAGCAACATAACACCTCAAAACAGAAGCAGTGGAATTGCTGTGAAGTATAATCAGATATTTTGTTAATAGTGTTGTTTCATAGATTTATCAAAATATCAGACTTCTCTAGGAGATTGAACAATCGTGTACTTTTATAGAAAATATTACTTAAAAAGCCATACATTTATGTTGTGTCTATCTGCAAACTACTTAACACAACATGTAACATTTACCTCAGAATGTCTCATGTTCTGCTGTCTGGCAGCAGTGTCCTCTGAAATTCCAGACAGTTGCTAAATATGCACAACACTGACATCTAGAGTTAAAATAATAATAAAAAAAAAAAAACACTATCATCTTTGAGCATGTACAAAAAATATCCACAACAAACATCCCAAAAATCATTCAAAACCTCTTATCAAAAAACATTTTATTCAATAGAATCAATGCCTTGTAACACTTTGGTGACACTTTATATTCACGCAAACAATAAGCCTTGGTTTTCATAGATAACTTCTTTACTTAATGTCTATCATTAAAAGAAGAGCTTTGATGCGTTAGATGGCAATTGAGCATCATGACATAAGTCTAAAGACTTAAATAGAAAAACAAAATGAGTTTGTTTTTTTTAGCATTCACTGACGCAATGGACTTTTAACACATGGGCAGGCTCTATAATTTCTCAAGTTATAAAAGAAGCCACAAAAGATCTGAGGAGAAAATGTTTAATTAAAATTAAAAAATACATAGCGCTTTTCCATTGTCTATGAACTATCTCTCTGAATTCGGAGAGAATAATGATGTCTTCAAAAGGTTTAAAATAAGAAGATATTTTACAGATAAAACAAAAAACCATGAATGTGTGTATAGTGTCAAATCTATGACATCTATGCGTGTACTGGGCTGGGTTGATTGTACTGAAGGATGTGAATGTCTAGCAGTTGCCCTGTGGACCAGGACCAGGCTACTGCAGCTGGACAGAAATGGCAGGGAGACGGGGCGGAGGATGTGAGGTGGAGGCTGTGACGGCTGGATGAACATCAGTACAATGCGTCAGTATTACTGCTTCGAGGCCTCTTGATCTTCTCAATGTTCTTCAGAATCATGTCATGTAACGTTACCTTTGAAGGAAAAACAAAGATGATATTGCAACTGTCACCAAGACGAAAGAAATTAAAAGTAATTTTGTCACAATTTTATCATGACAAGACAAATGACATACATATTGATTTCTGAGCTCCGATACTATGATCTTCAGACTGATGTATTCCTTCTCGTCGATCTCGGTTACTGTGCGCCGATAATCCTCCTAGCGAGACAGTTACAATGGATTAATTTGAAGTCTTTATTGAAAGTTGGGGTTGTGGTCTGAAATACTTTATTCAGAATATCTAGTCATATTTACTTACCACATGTGGATATTTTGCTATTTTTGAAACCAGCTTTGCTCTTGTGATGTAGTATCTAAAATAAAAATGAAAATTACAAGGTCTAATAAATGTCTGACACCAACCTGTATGCGAAATCTCACATAAAATGATGGGGATATCTACAAACCTTGATATCTGATCGAGGTAGGATGCTGCCTCCCCTTCAACTGTTCTGAGTTCAGCTACCGTCTCCTCCTGGATTGACACTCCAAAGTTGTTTCCGTCCTCTATTCTGGGGATGAGCAACTGAACCCACATTTTGACCTGCAGAAAAACAACAACCCTGAACTGAGATGTAGTCATATTTACATAACAGTGTTACTTTCTGTGCAGAGTGTTCAGCACACTGAGTATTCTGGCAACAGCCTGCATGCAAAGGGGAGAGCAACAGACCGTACTTGTTAATTAAATTACATGGAGATTTCTTGGAAGGTTTTTAACTCGATCTGGTATGTAGGATTAATTTACTACCTACAGAAGTACAAACTCAGTTCTCAAAATACTTTTTTAAACCAACGTTTTCCCTCATGAATGTGTCTTCTGCTTCTTCAATCAGCATTATTCCATAGTAAACCCGACTTACTGTGTTACATTTCTCTATGAGTGTCCTGATCTCTGGCTTGACTTTTTCAATGAGATCGACAAGGTTAGCGTTGCTCTTCATCATTCCACCAGGCATAACAAAAACCTTGGTACCAGTTACTAGATATGAGAGAAAGTTTTGACATGAGAAAGAATGTATGAGTATGCACAGAAAGACTAACAAAACAAATACTGTTACATTGCCATTTTAATTCCATTAAAACCAAGATGAATTTCACAATGAGTGTATAGAGATTGCTTAGATAATATAGAATTATATGTTAAGAGCCATAGTAAACACCGACTCTAAAGGTAAGTCTATTTGACCCATTTAATTGTCTTTTGCTCACCCATGTCTTCTCCTCCATCTTCAAGCTTTCTTTTTTTTGCATTTTGCTGTAAAAATAAAAAAAGAAACATAATTTGGAAACATTGTACAATGCTGTTTGTAACTAAAGGATGTGAAAAAAATGGAATACTTAAATTTCTTCAGAAATCAAGAGCAGAACATGTTGCGCATTTAACACCCCTCAGCCAAATATAGCTATTACGTTGTTGAAAGACATGTTGCCATTTGACCTTGAAAAAGTACATCAAGGTGAACTATAATCCATAGGCTTCAGGTCCATGCCAAGATGCATTCACAGAATGAATTTAGTGCAGATATCTCAGTGCATTCTTCACATAATGTGACCACATCATTGATTGGACTGACAGACAGACGGGTGGATGGCGAAATGATTACAATAACCCCTCTGGACAGAATTGGTGGAGGGGTTAAAAAAAAAAACAAGGCAGGGAATTGAGTGACATGCATGATGTAATGGATATATGCCATGAGTATCATTGATAAACATTCAGATCTTTCAATCACTTCAGTGGCAAAGGTCAAAACATGATCTCCAACTTAGATTTTGTAACTACGCACAAGGAGTGCTACACCAGTTTCACTTGAATATTGACATATATTTTAATATTATTTACACTATGACAAAGAGAAACACATATGACTTAACAGGTAAACAAAAGATATTCATTCTTCCATAACATGACCTGTTATTTGACTGTAACTAAAATTAACCATTTGGAAGTTCAGCTGACAGAGATATTGTTCAACATTTGAATCTGTGTATGGAGGGGCAGCAGGCATAAAATGTGTTTGGCAGGTTGACCAAAAAACAAGGGTGAAATATGGAGCTGAATCCCTGTCAAATAAAATATGAATGTTCCAGTTGAATAGTCTCCTTTTGTATGACTGATAATTACTATGTGTAGCTCTTTGTCTGCTCTGCAAGTGAAAAATACTGTAATCAAAAACACCTTACCGCTTCTAGACCATCATGCAAGTTTGGTAGTAAAATTGGGTCCGGCACTGTCAAGTTAATTTCTGAATGTATCTCCTTCAGTTCAGTGATGTTTATGATGGGGTCCTTAAAAAAAAAAAAGTAACACAGACATTACCATTCTGTTCTACAACCCTTTATCTGTAATTAAAACAACATGTAAACATGTTAAATTAGCTGAATCTGTTACTGACCTTAAGGAAGTGATCAAGTTCCAGTAACTTCTTTGGGAAAAAATTTGCCACTAGGTCCTCTGCCTGTGAGAAATTAAAGGTTCAAGATACCATTGTGGAATATGGGTAGGCCTATATCATTTAATCTGCCACTTTCACTTTCTCCATTAGTGTCGTCTTAGTCTCCTTGTAGCCCTCTTAGTATTCAATATAAAAATGTAGAAGAAATAAAGAAAGATTTGCAGATTGTGTTGGATTTTAGTTGGCACATGTACTCATATCTATGGACAGGGCTGAAGTTTAAAAGGACATTTACTAGCTGCTTAACAAAATACTTGTAATCAAGCATAATTTAGATACAATGCAAGTCATCGTGTCCCAAACCTTCCCTATATGATCTGTGTGAGAATATTGTAAGACAAATACTCACTTCTGCAGTGATACGTTCCCTGAAAGCGTCAACCTGCAAAAATATGAAAACAAATGTAACAATACTGATAGGTAAAACGAACCATATGTAAAGCATCTGATTTGCCAACTACTGATATCCTTCCTCGACCAGGTAATATGCCAGATTTGTTTAGACTAGACTGCGCTAATAATAGTATACTTTGTTAGACAAGTATTGGAGGGTCAGTCGAAGTGTTACTCACTGTAAATTAGAGAACGTGACGCCGGTAGGCTGAGGTGCTAACAGGATAGCTAGGGCCTATACTTTAGCATGTGGTAAACCAATTTGGTCCGTGTTGTTTATTCATACATTGTTAGAAATTTATAGTGTCGGTTTTCCCTTTAAGATGTTACCGTTACGGGAAGACGACATCTACTGTAATATTTCACAGACTTACTGTAGCAGGCGGGAAAGTAACCGGTTAGCCACCGCTAGCTGTTAGCCTGCTAGCAATGATATAAATGTGGCTAACATCCTAGCAAGCAAATGGCAACAACGCGAGATGTAACTTTAACGAGTATTTGCAAACGTGATGCCTTACCTTCGTTTTAATTTCATTGTCCACCTTGAGAAGTGAAGACATCTTATGTGATCAAATAGGTAAGGAGCGATTGTCCCAACAGCATTAAATTCAGTTGTAAACGTGTGGCTTATCAGTTGTCAGCCACACTTGTGAGCTTAAAGATGACGAAGATAAAACGCGACAACTGAATTCTTCCACTGCGCTTGCGCTAAACGTCACCGTATTTTTCTAGACGCAGCTGACGATGTAAACAAGAAAAGACAGTCGAGGGCAACAGGGATCAAACAGACCAGTGTCACCGCAAATGATAGCCATTAAATATTCTTAAAAGGTTGACATGGGGCTCCCTGTTACTATTAAAGTCAATTTCCGGGGGAATGTGAAGAGATTTCTTGCTCAAGATTTGGACAAATTGGAGTGGGAATCGGTGGAAGCCTGGGTAAGCTAGCAGACCGTGTTGGCTAAACGCTGGCGCAGTTTGGTGAAAAGCAGGCCCAGACATGGCCTAGACACGTAAACAATAGACGAGCTGAAGGACAGTCGATACTACTGCGACAAATGTGTATTTCACAAATGGATTATTTGTAAAGCAGCACGACATGTAAGGAGGGAAATAACATTTGCTCGTTTTGCTGTACTGTGTTTGTACATCGCTTGCGCTAGAGGAATTTGTATCCGTACCATCGTTAGTGTCCTCATAACGTGTGGAGAAAAGTTCAGATTTAATGTAATGTTGAGTAATCAAGCGATGTAAATTGTGTGTTGGTCTTTGATTTCAGATAAAAGCGTCATTCGGGATCAACCACTTTCAAGTAAAATATTTCGACGAGGATAATGAGGAGGTGAGGCAGACTTCAGTGATATTGAACTGTTTACCAAGCTTGCTATGAAAAAGACTGTGGACGCATCCTGATCTTATTCTCTCTGTGTTTGTTTCAGATTTGCATAAACAGTCAAGGTGAGATAAAAATGTCATTAGCTGTCTGTGCTCGTAACAAACACTGTAGTAATACTGAGTTTAGAATGAAGTAAGTAACGTGATGCTTCATGTAGCAAGTTAGGGGATACCAAACTGATGTCTTAAGATTGTGGTACAACCACATACAACTAAATTTAGTGGCTTTATTGTTAAGTATGAAAATAATAATAAAAAAAAAAATCTTAAAAATCTTCTCACAGTGATGAAGTGAATGTTGGGTGTTTTCATTGGAAAGTAAGTATGAAAGTGACAGTTGCATCACTGGTGAAATGGTTGTCATGAAATAAATTAAATTACCATATTGTTTGTTTGTATTTTCAGATGAATATGAAGAAGCCATCAAGGTACAGATGCACTAAAATAACTGAATAGAGTCTTGACAGCAAGTAATTGAGGGCTGGGTTGAAATTTTTACTTGTTGTAGTCATACCTTCTATAATGTCTTTGTTACTTTGACATTGCTATGTGTGCTATGCTCTGCTACACAGAGTGCAGAGAAGCAGGGGAACCAGTTGCACATGAATGTGTATAAGATGAAAGGGCAGGCCTGTGGAGGGCCACTGAAGACTGAGGTGAAGGAACTGAAAGGAGATCTACGACCTGCTCCTCCTTATCCCTCGAGGGTCAAGACAGTGGACAAAGGCACACAAGTCACCCCAGAACGAGAGGCTGTAAGGAGACCAATGACTCTGTCACTTCTTTTTCATTTTGGTCAAATGCATTTCTGGCCCCAGTCTGGTGCTTAGAAAGAAACTGAGCAGTCCACCTTTTTACTTTTGACAGGTCACAGTCAAAGACAACAAGGGGAACAAACCAGAAGATGAACCTCCTCCTGTGTGGTTTAGATCTTATATGGAAAAGGTAGTATTTAATATATATATTTAATGATGAGAAAATTAGTGCAAATCATGCAGAAAAGGGTTTCACTTCCCATTTAATCTTCTTTTCATTAGTTTAAGGATGAGGTGGTGAAAGAAGTGGTGGAAAGGATGTGCAGTGATTTTTCTGGCCAGTGTTGTACACACAAGTCTTCTGATGGATCCCCTGAGGCCAATGGGGCAAGTGGAGGTGCCATGGGGCCTAAGGCAGGACCTTCCACCTCAAATGGATCCCTTGGCTACACCCCAAACTGCAGCAGCTGCAACAAACTCACCTCTGAAGGGGCTTACAAATGCAGGTAGGTGCCAGGCTCCGACATGTGAGACAGATGGCATTCAATTATAAGTATGTTTATGTTAAATACAAACACATACCAAAGTATCTGATGATACAGAAGAGAGAAATGACACTTTCAAACAGTAATTGCACATGAAGTATCTGTCAAAAGTTACAAAACGTATCTCGTCAAGAATGAAAGATGAACATTATCTTTATTAATTAAAAAAATGTCTTTATTTGTTTTTTTCCTGTATTTTTGCTTTTCATCTTCCAGTGTATGCCCGTCCTGCATCCTGTGTGAGATGTGCAGACATAGCCATGACCCCAGCCACAACCTCGTTAGAACCAAGACACCTCTCTCCATCCCTGAGCATGGAATGTCTGGAGAATTAAGGTAAACACACAAGATTATGATTAATTGTTACTTTTTCTCCTAAAACCTTTGAAACAACTGGATTTTTGCTTAAATCAGTGCTTCTTCTTTTACATTAATGGAGGAAAGCACAAATAACAATAGATGCAAAACTTAATGAAGAGCAGAGTGAAAAAAATATGTTTTAGTAGCTAGTTTCCTGCATTTTATAAGCTTTACGTTTGATTGTATTATTTCTGGGCAAATAAACTTTTGATAGTCAACAAATAGGTCTTCCTGATAACATTTCAAACCAGGTTCCCAAGGCGAGGAGACAGGACAGTGCGAAAGGCCGAGCGACAGCGCCTCAAAGCTGAAAGGAGGCAGCTAAGAGCCGAAGTGAAGGAAATCAAGAAGAAACTGAGACTGGAGAAGAGGGGGCTGCAGTGGAGTGGGCCCTCTACCTCAGGCAGAGCCAACCTGACAAACATGGCCTCCGCCTCCACCCAGGTCCCAGCCCTGCCCCCCACTGCTGCCTCAGAAACAGCCTCAGGTCCAGCCCCAGCTCAAGGTCCCAACCCTGCCCCGGTCCCTGATCCCCAGGCCTCCAGTCCAGAGTAAGCGCCAACTTGGAAGGGCGTCCGACAGTGCTGGGTACCTCAAACCCAGCATGGATGCAAAAAAGTCTTTTTTTTCCAAGAAAAGAAATCAAAATATGCCATCTTTGTTATCTAGTCTGTATGAGTGTATCGCTGGCTGATCTGGGGTGGTGGAAAATGTTGGAACTACCTCAATGTGAAAACTGCTGCTGCTGCTTCATAGATTTTCTAAGAAAAATGCTTTTGAGCTGCAAAAAATCTGGGGTCCTGCTTTTTTGATTCGTAGAGAACAAAAGAGATGGGTATTATAAGAAACCAGGGCTATTTTCAACAATGCTCTGTACACTTGAAACTAGGGGTCCCGGGGTCTCGCACACGTCCTTGGTGCCCACTATGGCTGCCTTGTTTCTGGATGAAAATCTGCCTGACGGCACCCGTCTGGAGCCAGGTACCAAGTTCATCAAATACTGGAAGATGAGGAACTCGGGCACTATCAGCTGGACCTCAGAGACTAAGGTACCCCTCCCACCCGTCGAGAGGCCAGGCTCTACTCTCTCTTTGCCCCTCGCTTCACTTCCACTCTGCGTCCCCACTCAACTCATTTCCCACTTCTTAACTATGCCAAGTGCAGCCTTTAACATTAGCTAAGATTCTTTTACCAGCCTAATACAACTAAACCCCTTTGTGTGTGAGCTGTCTATTATTTGAATTAAGTTGAATCATGATTTCAGTTTAAAAAAAAAAAATCACGTGTGCCATTGTTTGAATGTGTTTTTGTGTTTGCGTGGGCGTGTTCATCCCTTGAGCTCTTTCTTTGTTGTGTCACTTTGGTTGCATGCACTTGTCTCGGTTCTTTTTCGCATGTGTATTCCTATTTTGTGTTTTGTGTATGTGTGTGCGTGCACACAGCTAGTGTTCATGTGGGGAAACCTTGGCCTGGCGTCAGAAGAGAAGAGGGAGGTGCCAGTTCCCTTACTGCTGCCTGGACAAGTGGGTGTGGTCAGTGTGGCATTTGTCGCTCCTGTGATGGAGGGGACGTACACCTCCCACTGGCGGCTGGCGCACTGCGGGTGTCAGTTTGGCCCACGCGTCTGGTGCAGCATCGTGGTTGATCCTGGCAAAAGTCGCCATGTTCTTGGTCCCCAGAACAAAAGACGGGCAAGTTTAATGTCCAGTTACACCTGTACACCTGCACCGAGAGTATAAATGCAGACTTATAACTTACAATACACATTCAGTTTATTTTGCTGCAAGTGACCAGTACATCTCTGCAGCTATTTGAAACTACAACTTTTGACACATTGGGGTCTTCTTATTATTTTCTCTTTAATTATATATGAATGTCTCTGTCAACTTTCTTAGTTTTTAAGTAACCATTTGGGAATTCAAGACAAAGCAAGTTAATTATAGCTATACTATTATAGGTTATTATATAGTTATATATAAAATATACAAAAATGTTTTTTTTCCTCAAGAGCCTTTACAATCTGTTAAATATACAACATAATTTAATGGTAGAACATCCACAATTTTCATAATTTATGACAATACATGTGAGACCTTGTAGCTATATTAATTGTGTTGTGATCTTGTGTGCATGCTGCAGAAGAATGAGGTGAGGCCAGTGGAAAAGGAGAAGGAGGTGAAATCCAAGGACAGTTTCCTGTCTGTAGACATCAACCATGAAGACTACTACTTCCCTTCAGTCGACCTTCTCACTGCACAGGTGCACATTCAGAAAACTCCAGCATTCAGTAACCAAAGTGGTGTTTCAGAACTACCTTGAGTTTATATTACTTTACATTAAGGTTGTCTGTACTCATTACAGGGTTCAAGTAACAATTATGGATCCACATTTTATGTATTAAAATAGGCTCAAGTTTTAGTAATGATGGGATTTTGCAGATAGTGGCATTGAGGTTAAATTATGATCATACTCTGTGTCTGCTGTTGTGCTTCAGGATCTACTATCGTTTGAGTTACTGGATATTAATATTGTGCAAGAGTTGGAGAAGGTGCCAAACAATACTCCTGTTGGTAAGTAATATATCCTAATGAATTTTATTGGTCCTTACGGGTAATTCACCAAATGTTCCTGGATAGATGTTGACTATGACATTTCATTGGCTTTTATAGGACAATAGAGCCTCTTTATTTCTTTCCTAATGTACCTTTGACTCTAAGTATTAATCTATTTATTTATTTATCTAATTGTCTATTTGTAACATGGTCTTTCCATACCTCCAGACTTGACACCCTGTATATCCCCTCTGCCCCACGATATACCTGTGTTGGAAAAGGCAATTGCCTCACAAATAAAAGAAGACACAGTGGTCACAGGGGTCAAAAAACTTTTTGGTAAGGGTAATGATGAATAAAGATTATTCACATTCAGACAGATTATTTCCTCTTTACTAAAAACATGCTGGAAATTTTGAATAAAGACACTGATACAAATAATTAACTGTTAGAGTTGTGTTGTATTTTGTTGAGGAGTGAAATCAAAGCACCAGAAAGAGGTGTTAGAGTCTGGGAACCAGGAGGAAGACAGGGAAGAGGAGATCAGCGGAGCCCAGTTTCTCTGTGAAACAGTGATCCGCTCTCTTACTTTGGAGGAGGCACCTGATCACAGACCAGTGCGCAGAGTTCAACACAGCTACAGCAGCCACAAACCACAAGGTGAGATGTTCTCCAGACCAGAACTGAAAAGAGTGAAGCTTGGAAAAGTAGTTTGAGAAAATGAAAACAAATTTCTGTTACTGCATGTATGTGTTTTCACTTGTGTAGATACTTGGTCCTTATTGTTTACCCCTATAAAAAATTTCAGTTATTTCCAGAGGTCCCAGCTTTTGCGTTGAGCGAACAGTTGAGGTTGAAAAGCCAGCAAAAGTAAATGAGGGGATCACTCCCACTAGAGTTGAGAGCTTGGCTCCATCCTTCAACACAGCTGTGAAACCAAAGGAGAACACAGGACCAGGTAAGACAAAAACTGACTGACTGAATGAAAATGCCCTGGTGTAACATTTGTCTTGCTGGGTGATAAAGTAAAATATTTTATTTTATTTTTGTATGTATTTCCAGTTACTTAATTGCCCAAGGCTAATTTGTTGTTGTAGCATTTTCACTGTCAAAGAGTTTATGTAGTTGAATGAATGAAGTCTCACTAGTCATTCTTGTGGTTTTTTTTTCTTCAAAGTTCTTGTGCCAGAAGAAGAGAATGAAAATTTGCATATCGGAGCTCATCACAGTAATGAGGAGGAAGGTGTAGTTGTCTTAAATGACCTGGAAAAAATGAAGGATACTGAAGAAGAGAAAGAGGAGCAGGGAACCAGAGGAGAAGATTGGGATGAGGTAAGGGCAAAATTAAAGAAGACTTTTATTACAGTGGCTCTGACATCCACTCTGTATCCATAAAACTGTGCAGCATATTTGGAGTGCAGTTTTGAAATAATACAAAAACGAACATGCAAATTAAGCACCTTTTCATCAGCTGGTTTGGAGCAAACACATTTGGTTGCTTTGTGACACTCAGCTGTAGTAAATAGAGATGGAAGAAGAAAGGTCAGGAATTGAATTAACCAACTGTTCATCATAAATCACAATGAAGAAACACACAAAACTAATTAATTTAATTTTCTATTATTGAATAAACTGTGACTAAAAAAACAGGTCCTACGGCTTCTTCTATAGAGGTGGAAACAGCTGATCAGTCATATGTTTTCTAATGCGATACTTTAACATACACTACATTGATTTAAACATGAATATTCCAACACAAAAAGGATCACACTTTGCCTCCTATCTCTTAGGTCAGCAGCCAGACCTCCTCTGTCTCCTCTTGTGACGATTACATCATCGTCCTCCCAGACTGCTTTGACACCAGCCGGCCTCTGGGGGAGTCCATGTACAGCTCTGCCATGTCACAGCCCGATAGCATAAGAGCTGTGACTTCAGCCGGGCCAGACGTACAACAGGAGAAGGAAGAAGATACCAACTCCAAGCTGGACACAGTGGCACCGCTAACAGAGAGGCAGGAATCAATCGAAACAGTCACAGATGAAACCTCCGAGAATGTGTGGTCAGCCTCTGGCCCTGCCATCCACAGCAGTGTCAACCAAATGCTGTGTGCCTCCCAAACCCTGGATGCTGTAACTCTGACGCCTGAAGTGGTTCCTCCACCGCTGCTCCCCGACCCACTGCTGCCTCCACCGACCCTTTACTCACCAAGGTTAGATGGAGTTTGGTGCTAAACACATAGAATCCTATTGCTTAAGATAAACTGTGGTAATGATCTAAATAGGTCATGAAAATTTGTTTTGCACTTTCATGTTTTTCTTTTCTAAACATACATATGAAGGTTCTCTGTTGTTTGTAATGGTTAAAAAAAAACAATGGAAAAAAAATCAGGAAAAGTAAGAGTTATTTTTCAAATCTTTAAAAAATGGATTAATTTTTAACCCGGTGTGCACCTGTGTATTTATTCCTGTTCTGATTGATTTCCAGGTCAGAGGCACTGTACTTGGCTGAAGATCCCAGTCCTCCAGCTTGTGAACCTTATGAGCCACATCAACCAAGGGTCCACCTAAATGGTGAGTTTGACTGAAGAGTTTTCGCAAAAAGACGAATTGTTGTTGTTCGCAGCACACGGACTGAGTGACGTGACCAAAATCACTGTTCAGCTTCAGCTTGTTGTTGTTTGCATCATATTAAAATTTGAATGATCTATTCAACCAATAAAAAATGCTTTATATTCATATTTGATTATTTTTCTCTTGTGCAACATTTCAATTATAACTTATGTATGTGTATGATTTTTCTGGACTGTGTCAGAATTCATACCCAAACAATGTTGACTCTCTGTTTGTATTGCCTTCATACAAATTATGTGTCTGCATCTGTGACATAGGGTAGAAAACAGCATCCACAGAAAACTGAAAATGTTACCATAAAGAGAGTGATTTGTGATACAATCAAATAAAACAATATAAGAGACCATGAAACCGTACATGTTTTGATCGACAGGTGACACGTTGTCATATCACAGAGCCCCACACCATAGTATCACTGCAGAAACAGGTACAACTAACACCTAATATTATATATGAGTGAACATGTGCCATGGCAGTTTGGAATGTTGACAATTTGTTGGCTCAGTTGAGGACAAAAAAAGAAAAAGAATATGACCCTTAGTTGAAACAAGCGGAAGTAAACTTGCAAAGAAGTTTTAAAAATGTGTTGCTTCAGCAGAATTTTCTGTTCCTACTCTAATAGTGTGCATGTTTGTGTGATGATTTCCTTTTTTATCTGCTCTGCAGTATCATCTGGTTTGTCAAGATCAGCAGGCTCAGCATCCAGTGCCTTTGAGACATATAACCCCAGACCCAGCAACGCTTTGCTGCCAAGGTGCAATACAACAAAGTAAACATTGATATGCATCGCTCAAATGCTTTTAACTGCATCTAACGATAAGGACGGTACAGTTTAGGTGCCCCTTGTTATCGGCTGTATTTGTATCTGGCTTCACCAACTTACCGCAACACATGATCTAATATTTGTGATGTGATGATGCCTGTTTAATGCATTGTTGTCTGCTGTTTCCTGCATTACTGAGCATTAATATATGTGTGTCATTTCTAAAAATAGGTTTAAAACAATGTTAGCTAAGGTTAATTACTGCATGTGATGGTATAAAACAAATCAACCTTCTTTCTTCTCTATCTCTGTATCAGGGGCCAAGGAGGCATCACAGAGGGACTTGTCAAAGGAGCACTGTCTGTGGCAGCATCAGCTTATAAGGCTCTCTTCACTGGACCAAACTGTACCATACAGGTAAATGATGCATCCAGTATTTTAATAAATATGTTGTTGACACAGCTTAGGCACTGTTCACTCCTGGTACTAATACGCATTTTTGTGATCTGATCACAGTTTGACGGCTCTTAAGTATGTCTGTTCATACCTGCAGTTAGATTGGATGTCCAGATGCTTCATGAGTAGCCATTTGTAATCAGATCTCATCTTCCTATTCTTTATGTAAATGGAAAAAGCTCTTCCTCAGACTTTCATTTCCTGCATGCACTATGGGAGCAACGCAAACTGTCCGTTTTGACAGGGTGGTTGGTTTTGTAATATTTGTCTGCAAATGCATCACAAATAAAGAAGCTGTCAGAGGAGTGAATGAAAGATGATGAATGAAAGGCATGAATGTATTACTGCAGTTTTTATTTTTGGTGGAAAGAAATGACTTGGAGGCAACCAGCACTTTCCAAGACGGAGTGTTTTCTTGCCTGTTAGTAACACTAAAGCTTACGTTGTGGATTAATCATTATAGCTTAAAGATGTACAATGGGAGATTAAAAGCTTAGGTGACGTTTGTTTTGGAGACAGTTGTTTGTTGACATGAACTGGCTTAATTTTGAACCTAAAGACTGTCTCGTTTGCCTAAATCCAGCAACTTCATGTACACAACAGATTTCTACAGAGATGTTTCAGGTTTTTCACAGTATCCAAACACTGGCTTTCTTCTGCTGTCTGTTCCTACGTAGTTAATTAACTGTCACGTGATGGAGTTCATCCCACAGTCAGTCGATTCCCAGCCAAAGTCAAACTACCTCTAATAAAGGTGTAAATATATAGAAAGTAAAAGGCATAGTGTCTGACGATGTCTCCTTCAGACCTGAGTCAGAAGCCTGGGAGCCTGAAGGTTCTACGCAGGATCTTAGTTGTTCCTAGCAATGTGCTCTTTTGGACACAGATCTCTGATGTTGTTCCTGGTTCTGCTGGAGCCATTCTCCCAGCTTGGGGGTCACTGCCCCTAGTGCCCCCATCACTACTGGTACCACTGTTGCCTTCACACTCCACATTCTCTTTAACTCCTCTTTCAGTCCTTGGTATTTCTCAAGCTTCTTGTGTTCTTTCTTTCTGATGTTCTATCACTTGAATTGCTATTATCCACCACCACTATATGTCAGGCTGATTAGCCATCACTATCTTGTCAGTCGGTCTGGATCTGGAAGTCCCACAGGATCTTGGCCTGTTTGTTCCCTGTTACCTTCAGGGGTGTCTCCCATCTTGACCCTGGGATCTCTGTTCAAAAGACCGCATTGCTAGGAAGAGCTAAGATCCTGCGCAGAACTCTCAAGCTCCCGGGCCTCTGTACAGATTTAGCCATTTGTGCTGGTTCTCTTCAATCACATGCTTTAATGATGATTATATATTCAGCTGTGAACTATGGATATTCTGTGTTTGTACTTGAAGAAAAGTCGCGGAGCATCGTTCTGGTGCACTTAGGCAGTGCTTTATCTATGACTGAATGAATGAATCACACAATGTATAAAAGTGATAGTGTTACGTTTTGATGATGTATAATAATAAGTTCAGATTAAGTTATTTATAAGACGGTTGGAGACGCCAAGTTTAAGTTGTGAAACTGAATCACTGCGTTGCTTCATCGTTTGATGCCGTGTAAATGATGGAACACAGTGTGGTCATGTGTCATCTCTAGAGGTTGCATCATCGCACCAGTTGTCTTGAAATCCTACATATACAGGGTTCCTACGCAGTATGGAAAAGTACGGAATTTGATTTTAGCGTTTTCCAGGTCTGAAAAAGTATGGAAAATTGAAATTAGAGTATGGAGAATGATTTTTGTTTCCAGACGTTTGCCACT
>JAPSES010000109.1:3238329-3268120 GCA_029822895.1 Maxillicosta whitleyi | reverse complement strand
CACCATGTTAGCAAAAAAACAAACAAACAAACAAACAAAAAAAGCATTTTTTTTTTTTTTTTTTTTTGCAGACATGGGTTTGTGTTTTTTTTTTTTTTTGTCCATTCTATCTCCATTCTTTCATTCAAGAAAGGTCACACTACAGTTTCTATGTAATCCTTTCTATGTTTTGGGAAAATCCTATGAGATTTACACACTAGCTCTTCATGGAAAAGTTGAAATCCTAATCTAGGGGTCAGAAACCTTTACAATAATAATAATAACAATAATAATAATAATAATAATAATAATAATAATACCTTTATTTATATAGCACCTCTAAAAAATAAGTTTGCAAAGTGCTTCACAGACAGTAAAAAGGGCACAACAACAGGGAGCAATCTAAAGCACCATGAGACATTTTTTTTTAACCCATAAAGACCCAAAAATCCTCCATGAAACAAAACCATCTACTGATCTAAGCTGTTTAATACATGTTGATCCATTAATCCTATCAATACATACAAATAATTGGCGTAAAATGCAGTTTGTCATGTTTTCATGGTCATCAGATATGACCCACTATGTTCAGAGGCTAGTTACTGTGGAAACACTGTTGTCTTCTACAAAATTGATTCACCACTAAAACATATGGAGTTTGAAAAATTACAACGAAGGAGACACGGTTTATGTTCAATTAATAAGATATTTGACTGAAAAAGTCACTTTTTCTTCAGTTTTCTTAGTTTCTGATTTAATAAAACTCAACTATAATCTGTTTTATGAACATCTAAGGTCAGTGAATTAAAAATAGCCTACATGATCTTCACTGAAAGAATTCAAAATACAGATAACATCATAATAAATGACAAATCCTTTAAGAAAGGTTAAATAAAGAGAAAAATTAATTTGGATGTGCAATAAAAGTAGTAGTGTTAATTTGAGTTTGTACGTAGCATATGAAACACGTTTTGGTTGATGAAATATGAAAGACTTTATTCTTTAATTCTGTGTGTATACTGAACATTTTTACATTTTTTAATGTAGAAACAGCACTACAATAAAGTAAATGTCCCTTTTATTATTTTATTATAGGATTGGCATTTATCCCATCCTAATACATACACAAGGAGCTGTGGGCTCCCCCCCCCCGAATGTGTACCATTCAGTAGTATCTGAGCCAAATTTCCCATTTTTTCCTCTTAAGATAGTGAAGCCACCCAGACACCATTCATAAGGTGGTCAATAAGTTCAGATTAATCACTATAGTTTTTGTCAGATACGTTGAGACAGGATATCAAATAAAAATCTGATATTTTATCTCTAATTTGTTTGGTTTTTTTTTTTTGTTTTTTTGTTGTGTCTCAAAGCATGAGCATACTGCGGACCCCGGGAAGGGACATGAAAATAATAAAAAAATATTATTAAAATAAAAATTATTGTGTTGTAACGCAATGGTTTTTTGCATTATAATGCAAAATATTGTGTTTAAAGGCAAAAGTTTTGCATTATAATGCAATAATTTAAATTTTTTTCATGTCCCTTCCCGGGCTCCGTACCAACATTTGCAGCAGACAGATAAAAAGTGTAATCAAGGTATCACCATTAAGGCAGATGGTTGTATCTATCACGCACAACAATTGTTATACCCCCACATCTTCTATTGTTATGTATTCTCTGACATAAGACAAATAACTTTCTAGTGACAGGTTACAAAAGCATTTGGATGAAGCTGGACCAGGCTGTGGTCACCGTGCATAAAAGGACCTCAGATTGATTGAGACGCACTGGTTGTAGTATGAAAAGAGCTCACGGCTAAAAGCACCACGTGCAGATATGCATTACAATGGAGTGAGCATGTAGAGAGGCAGCTCTAAATGAAAGAGTACAGCACATGCAGAGACCATCTGGGTAATTTAGTAAAAGGCTTCTGTTGAATAGCAAACTTTCACTGAGAAGACCTTTCAGGCATTAAGACAAGGCTGTTCTTTTTATTTTATGACCCTGTTCTTAAATTTCAAGATTGAACATTTTATATATGAAAACAATTCTCAGTTTTTGGACTTGAATACATCTCTTAGAATCACAAATAGTAGCTATTTTTTCAAATGGTGTACATTTCCAGCAGGGATACCCTCTCGGTTGTAATATTTTAGAAGGATTAAACACTTGCTGGATGTTCCACCCACACATTTTGAAAAAAAAAAATATTGTAGTACTTGAGTTAGAAGATCACAGATGCACCCACATACTGTAAGCAGGGAGAGTTTCCAACATAAATATGCATCAGATGTGTTGATGGTGGACCCCTATTCAATCTGCCCTGCTAGAATTACAGAAGAAGATGCAAAACAAGATCAGATTCCTATTCTTTGTTGTTTTGACCTTCACTTGTATCCATTTTACAGACAGTTATGTGCAAAGAAACTCTCATTTAATAGTGGAAATATATTTTAAAATCCTCATAATATTAATGTTGGATTCGATATGAAGTGCAATAAAAGTTTTGGCTATTACAACTTGTAAACACCTCATTAAAAGCGTCATGTTTTGGTCAGACTCAGATGTCGTTATTCTAATCAGACACTCACACGCTCCATGTGGCTTTTTTTTCATATTATGATAACAAAGCTGATATCAGGTGCTGGTAACAACGTGTCCACTTTAAATCCGATTTAAGCGTGCAGTGTGGACTCTACTGCTTACTCACTGATAACTGGCTTGAAAATGGACTCAGGTGGTCCTAGTCCAATTAGATGGTCATGCAGTATCAGGATGCAGAATGAGAGGAGGGAAACTGTCAATAAAGATGCTATTAAATCAATGTTAAATCCCGACTAATCTCAACCAGATGGGGCATATAGTAAATGTCTCCTATAATTTATCTACTCTGCATTTTTATGTTACATTATTGCTGTGATGTCTGCTGCTGTTCATTATTTTTTGAAAGGCAATTAAAAAAAGCGTCTAGTGCTATATTCTAAGGTAAACTCTTGCAGCTGTTGAAAATAAAAATTCAAAGTAAATGCATTTTGAAGGTGGTTCAGTAGTTCAGTGAATGCAATTGTTGCAAAGAAGCTAAAGACATATTTGTGTATTATATGTTAGGATAAAAAAATAGGTTTGCAAATGACTTTAATCATTTTTGTTTAGGTCAGTAAGGACGTTGTGTTACAAAACTTTACACTGATATTAGAATAAAGAATTTAAAGAAGGATCTTTAATAATAAGTTGTGAAAAAATGAATCCAAGTCATGTGTTGTTAATTTTTTATCAAAAAGGGTGTGAGTTTATCCGAGGTAGACACACACACACACACACACACACACACACACACACACACACACACACACACACACACACACACATGCACAATGGTGATTTCTTTTCATAAAATCTGTGGTTGCCATGGCATTATACTGCATCTTCTTAAATTGCCATGGAAACACAAAAATGATGGCTGGCACAAGGCTTTAAGCGTGAAATGGGTCAAGAGCATCCAAGTCAAGACAAGTCAAATAATGGAGCTTAAATGGCCCAAATGTAGCTCCAGATTAATCCCACTAGGCTGACACAGATCCACTTTTAATCAGGGAGACAGTCGTTTCATTTTATACAAAATAAAAAAAATGAATCATTTTAAAACTGATGATCTGGCAGTCTTTTATCAACAGCTGAAAAAAGACTGACCCGTTCCAAATCATCAACACAGTTTAAAAACCTTAATTTCATGGTCCCCAACTGAAAGGATGATGGAAAAGTGCTATAACTGAATAAGATTTTACTGTAAATGAGACAAATACAAACTTATCTTATATCAAAGTTTAATATTTGGAGGATTTAAGGTATAACAAATTAATTTAAAGTGGGAAAAAAAAGAGAATGTCATGCAGTTTTGGTGTCAGTCTTGTTTTCAATAGCTCTATCTCTCCATCTAGTGGTACGTATGAGGTACTGTTAGGGCTTGCTGGCTCAGGGGGGTCAGTCTATTATAATTGAATACATCAAATAAACCCACAATGTACCCACAAAAGAAAGCAGGACGCATGTGGAAAGCAGTGTGGACTTTTCAGTGTGCTAAACCGTGTGTCTTTCCTTTTCCCCCCACTTTGTTTCACTCAATATTTACACTTCTTGAACAATATATGAATTATCCTAGAGGTTTTTTTTGTGTGTGTGTATCCCCAGTACAATCAGCTGATATCAAATTCTGTCTATTTATTCATTTTTCTAGAAAAGTTAGTTATATGCAAGTGTGAAAAGTTCCAGTATTTAGTTTTGATTAAAGGACACATTTGCTGTAACCTTATTTATCCCACACAGTTATGTACTATCATAATAAAATTTCCTGTGAAGACTTAATTTTAGACAAACAAAAGAAGGCCATATATTCACTTTACTATTGCCAACAATCATGTAATTTATTATTTAAAATTAATTCAATTTGTTTAGGCACATTAGAAGTTAAACCTGAACAGTTATCACTATAGAAGTCTAAATAAGTACCAATAACATGTACTGACATCTAGTGGCGTCTAATGTTAATACATCTATTTCACAGATCTAATTGAACACAGAAAGAACATTTTTACATGTTTCAAAGAAAACAAATAAAGAACAAATAAACCAGCTAACAAGAACAAAAAATACAGAATGATAAATAATTGCTTAAAGGGGCTTTAAACGCAGATTATAGTTATTCCTTTGTCACGCTTTGTTTGTGTGGGATAATAATATTAGTGGATAATAATATTAGGGATTTTAGCTGTTTAAATGCAACTCACACAGCATTTGCATAGGTGAAGTTTTTTTTTTAATTAAGGAAACATGTGATCTACTATCCAACAATAAAAATACAGATAAAAGACTATGAATATAGGCTAAAAGATGTGATGAAAAGATACTTTACCTCCGTTTCTTATTCTAACCACTTGTTGTTTGCCTCAATAACAGTTAAGCTCCAGAGTACAGTTATAGTAATACCCAGATTTCCAGACTTTAATGAAATAACATTGTGTGTGTTGATTGCTTAAACAGCCCGTTGTGTTTGCCCATCAAATGCCACAAGGCTTGATTTGTGGGATCTTACGAGCGGTCCTTGAAGGCAGCATGATGTTTCCTGGTGCCGTTCGTGCTGGAGGGTGTCACTCCTGTCCTCCTCCGGTCCAGCTCCCGTCTCCAGAGTGTCTGCTGCCGGTGGGGTGTGTCTGCTGGAGATAGTAGCGGTGAAAAGGAGTGTCAAGTAGCAAATAAACTACCAGAGGAATACAGGAAATTGTAGGATTAGCCTTTTAAAATAAAAGCCTTGTCTATTGTCTATAGCAGGGGTGTCAAACTCAGGGGCCACATACGATTTGAAGTGGGCCAGATCATTAAAAATAATAACATAATAATATATAAATGATATCAGTTCCACAATTATATGTGTAATTTCTATGTTTTAGTGTGAAAAAAGTAAAACCGTATTATTAAAATGTTTACATCTACAAACTATCCTTTAAAAACATGAGAAAAACATAAACAACCATGAACAAAAAGAAATTTGTTAAGAAAAAGGAGCAATTTTATGGACATCTACAGCATGATCAGTGAATTAAAAGTGGGAAAATACATGATTTTAATTGAAAAAGAGCAAAATACAGAGTAGCCGATAATGGTGATAATCACCTATAGGTCAGACCAATACAACACTGTGATAATAACCTATAAATAATGACAAACACATATTTTTACCTCTTTGTTAAATTACACAAAAAAGTTTACATTTGCATATTTTTTACAAAAACTTTTTATAAACCTGAACAAATATGAATGACCAGAACAAGATAGCCTAATTGAGTGTAATTGTAAAAATATTCTACCTGTTATTAAATATTTTTTGTATTTATATATCCACTGTGATCTGTACGTTATAATGAACATGTGAAAAGAACTGAGATCAAAAAATGGCATAAATTGTAAAAATTGCACCTTTTTCTGAATAAATTTCTTTTTGTTCATGTTTTTAAAACATAGGCTAGTTTGTAGATGTAAACATTTTAATAATACAATTTTTACTTTATTCATGCTAAAACATATTTTTTACTCATATAATTGTGGATATCATGTGTGTGATATAATTTATATATTATTATGTTATTATTTTAATGATCTGGCCCACTTCAAGTCATATTGGGCTGTATGTGGCCCCTGAACCAACATGAGTTTCACACCCCTGACTTAAATATTAATCGAGAAACCGACACCAAAATGACACTGGGCCTTTGTGGATTTAAAAATTGATCACATCATCTTTCTAAAACTCACTTTCTAAGTTTGAGAAAATCTGTTCAGAAAATGAGTCCTCTTACTTTCAAAGTTCAAAGCGGAAGTAAGCCACGCGTGCACTGTGCGTTTTGACGCTGATGGGAGAAGCTGTAGAGCTCGCGCCTTATCAGACACCTTGTAGACCGCGCACGACTCACGTGCGGAGGTAAAATGCAGTTGAACAATCGGAAAATGAGCACGAGTCTGGCTTTGGTTATCATCTAACATTAGTTTGTGAGAAAAGGAGCCATGAAGAAACACCAGAGTCCTACGAAACAACAGCAGCAGCAACCACCAGCTGATGTCCCGGTTCCAAGCAGCGAGGTTACCGTTCAACAACTCAACGAGCTCCTGTCCGACGGCAGCGGCTTCTACAGCCTCCCGACACAACATTTCAACGAGGTTTTCCCCAGGATATATATCGGCAACGCGTGAGTCATTACATCTCATTTAATTCCTAATGTTCGTTATGGTGTTTGACACTGACAGGTAAGACAGGTTTGGAGATAAAGCGTTTCCTCCTCCTCTTCCTCTTCCTCCTCCTCTTCTTCAGCCAGGCGTCATCTTCGTCCAGACAATGACAACAGTGTCGCATGTCGGACAGCACGCGCACAAGGGCGGGAGTGTTATTTTGTTGTCTTTGTCATGGACGAAGCGACAGCCTGTTGTTACTAACAAATAACTGGTTGTCCTCAAAATATCAGTCTGTGTAGCACGGAGCGGGGTCTCCTCAGCAGCCACACAGGTGTCTATTGTATAACACAGCCTAATAATAATAATAATAATAATGCATGAATCGAGTCCCGTTTCGAAGGGCACAACAGCCTTATAAACACGCCCAGATTGATATGTGATGGATGAGACAAAGAATATTTTTCTCAATCAATCTTCCACCATCACAGTCTTCAATCAGGTCCTCCAAGCTGCTCCTGTTTTTATTCAGTCTAAAGATTTCTATTGGAATACTGATCTGCAAAAACAATGATAATGTGGAGGGTTTTTAAATTTTTTTTTTTTTTATTATTCCTGAGCTGAAGGCTTATAAGCCATATATTAAAGCTGATACATCTCTTCAGACATTACCAAAACCTGCAAGTTGTGAAGAAACAAAAACACTGCTAAACCTATTGTTCAACCAAAAGTGTTGTAAAGAGCTGTCACATTTACTCATTGCAGAAGTTGTAAGATTTAACATGAAGGAGTGCTCTAACACACAATGCGTATAGCACACTGTATATTAAACGTAGGAATACAACCATAAATCTGCGGTTGTTGGTTGATTGTGACCTATTGGCTTTGTAATGAACTTGCTGACTCTTCAGGAATTTACAGCTTGATGTTCCAGTAAGGCCAGATGCCAGTACTTTGTATGTGCAGTATGTGCAGATTGTGTATGAAAGGTGTCTGTACGCATCTGATGAACACACACAAGCTCCTCAGTTCCTGCTGCCTGTATACTGTACACACTGTACAACTTATGTCAGCTCTGTTTTATTGACATTGATGAATTTAAGCCAATAAAATAATTTCATTATTTGAAGATTTTCAAGGCATGTGAGGCTTGGAACATAATTTTTTTTAGGGAGCATAGGGGTAAAAGGACTGTCAAAGCACAGAAGAGGGGCAGGAATGAGGTGGAAATTATTAGTAAAGTCAAAGTGTTTGATAGCAAAAATCCCATAATTACCTTTTGGAATGTTGTAATTCACAGGTTCAAGAGACAAGACAGTGACATGTGTATGTGTAGGTAATTTCATCATTCAAGAATGATTTTTAAAAAAGTAATAATTCTCTTGCCATTGACTGGAATTCAGAATTTCTCTCTGAAATAATATCCCATGCTGCACAACCAGAAGGGGTGGGACTTATATCTTCATATCAATATGCACAAGTGGTTTCATAGGGTAAAAAAAAAATGGTTCAGACAATAATGAGTCAGCCTACATTTACCTGGCATATAAGTGCATTACATGGATGGAAAGGGTATTTCTAGTATTTTGAGGCCAATTTCAGCCATGTTCACTGAAATCTTTATGAAAAACACTTCGGTTATGTAGTTTAAAAATAACTACAACAGAAATTGGCAAATTTTTCAGCACGTCAAAAGTTGCTGTTTTCACTTGAAGCTGCCAAAATGAACATGACTATGGTGTATATTGTTGACTGCAACTCCTACAATTTTGGTAAAAAAAAATAAATAAAAAAAACAGTCTAAGATTGTGGGATATCAATATGAAGGGAAGTCTGGTTATGTAGGGTAAATTGTCAAGTCTTCGAGGTGGTAATCATCAAAATTATCTGTTGTGTACAAAATATTATTCACTATCCCAATATCATGGTAGGAGTGAATAATTAAATGGGTGAACAATGTTTAAAATCTATAATCATTAAGGTTGAGATATAAACCAATACTCTCTTGGGCAAGTAAAGCACGAGACAAAAAATGTGGATGTTAACAATTGTATTAGTTATAACACTGAAAGTCAATCGCATCTCTCTTTTCTTTTTCTTTTTCTTTTTTTTTTTTTGCAGACATCATTTAGAAAAAGTAAAATTTGTTTTAGGACTCCCAAACAGTTATACATCAGGTACAAATGACAAAATAAGTCTATTTTAAAGTTGTATTTTCTTTCCACCCAACACGTTCATAGTCCCTTGACTGTGCCCATCAGTGCACCACTGGTACAAGGAATGAATACATGATTGACAGCTGTTTAATTAATAGTCACTGTTTTTTTTAAGCATTAAGTCAATAAAGACTAAGAGACTTTATTATTTGTATAGAAGAAAATAAGTCTCAAGTCTGACTTTCATGTGCTGCTTTACGTGAAAACACCCTAGTGCAGTATCGCATCTGTTGTGGGAAAGTTAGAAAAAATATAATTTAAATTATATTTTGGCTGAAGTCTAATAAAAGATTCTAATACCACATTATGGATTCATGGTCAAGAACAAATCCTGGGATGCCCCTGAGAAACCAGTGTCTCTTTGTAGTCCATCACTTGGCTCCAGTGATTGCCAAGAGAGTGGAGGGTGGGGAGGCAGGACAGAATACAAGCACATTACTGTACCTCAGTGCTACAACAGAATCAATCTGAATATGCCAATCTTCTTGGCCAAGTCTCAAAAACAAAGTGCTGGCAGTCCTGTGCTTTGCTGTAACTGATCACACAGTGCTACAGTCCTAAAAGGGAGGCTCTGAAATGCTGGACATGGTTATGAATGTTTCTGAGGAAGTTATTCTGATGTTTGATTGGGAACATTTGTTTGCTGATTATGAGGAACAGAGTATAAAATAGAGAAATGGTTCAAACAAGTCCTTTTCTTTCATCGGAGGCCATGCTCTCTATGGTAATTAATAAAATATGGTACTATTGAAGCAGATCATAATTTGTCCAAACAAGATGAAAGGGTTGTGTAATGTAATGAGATATTACAAATGGCTCTGACACAGAGGCGGTATTGATTGTGGACTAAAGCCTGTGCTTTGTCCACTGGGACCCTCTGAGTCTCTCTGCTGATGTATCTTATTAGCAGAATCCTGTTAAACTTCAATTGTGTAGTTGGTCAGCAAAATTATGCACGTATCCATTATAAACACTAGTACTCTAAACTACATTTGGGAAATATATTGACCTTATTTTATTAATCATGTGTTCCTAGTCCAAAAGGTCTGTAATTGGTCTTAATTTCTCAACACAAACTCAAAATGCAGTTTGTTTGTTTGTTTGTTTATTTGTTGTAATATATCCCCTGTGAATGTTTACCTTCAGTCACTGCATATCTGTGAGTCTTGCATTTTTTATATATATATATATGAAGTATTTCTGCTTTAAAGTACAAAAAAAATGACCACTATGTGACCACTAGAGGGAGTAGTGAGTCACTCTACCAATCTCCACAGGCTCTTTAACTAAATCAGGAAGTGACGAGATGAGAATTGCTAAGAAACAAGTTTTAGAGTCATATTAAGTGACATTGGAAATAAAAACCAGAAGCATTGTTGTTGTTTTCACCAATGGACACAGTTCGAATTGAAAGGAATGGAGTTGGCTGCTGAAATCATGGCGTTTCCTTTTAAGTTATAATGTGATATAATTATTTTAAATTCACTGTTTGTTGATCCACGGTTTAGACTAAACTGGCAGTTCTGACCTTGTTTGGATGATCCCAAACAAACATTTAGTGCAACTACTGACAACACAAATTGAGGTGATTTGTGATTTAACTGTGGATGTTTTTTCTTTTGTCTAAAAATAGAGCTAAGCTAACAGAGCTATAATGTAAACTATCAGGTGACACACAAAGATTACAAGACAGTGTTGCTTTATCAACTATCAAGAAATCAGCTGTAAGTTTTTGTTTAAAGACGTAAACTTGATGAAACCAAAATACAAATGTGTGTTACCCCTGAGTTTTATACTTCTGTCAGTGATATAGTCTGTGGATACTAGGCATTGAGTCATTGGTGTTTTTGGTAGTTTCCTCCTGTTGTTGAGTGTTACAATCAATAACAATTATGTATGCATCAATACTACATATAACCCCTTTAATGTATATATATATTTTTTAACAAGTGTACATAGGGCTGGGCGATATGGGGGGAAAAAAAATCACATCACAATAAGTTTTTTCATATCAGACAATATCGATATGTATCATAATCTTAGTCAAATCTCTATTTTTGTCAAGCTTAAATTTTCCATTAGTCATAACCTAGTTGTGAAGAGAAGAGGGTTATTTTTTATTTAAATATGGTTCATTTTCTGTCAGAGGTTGAATATGACAGATGTGCTGAAGAATATTATTCAACTGTTTCAGATGAATGAAACGGGTACATATATTTCAGATTAAACCAAAAGAGAACATAAATAAAACAGGCTATCTTCACAAAATAATGCCAGGGGTATAAATGTGGGTGTTTTCCGTAAACTAGCGTAAACTGAAAGGGAAACTTAACCTGCTTTGAACACCTGACTCCCGGCTTCTATGCCTCTGTTGTACGCAGGAACTGAAACCGGATACTTAGCATTGAGTTGTTGGTGGTTTTGGTAGTTTCCTCCTGTTGTTCAGTGTTACAGTCAACAACATCAGTACTGCATACAACCCCTTTAATATTTTGATTTTTTTAACAAATGTACATTGACATGCTGCAAGTGCAATTTTTTTTTTTATTGTTTAATGATAGTGCTC
Organism: Maxillicosta whitleyi; assembly: GCA_029822895.1. Classification (NCBI taxonomy): domain Eukaryota; kingdom Metazoa; phylum Chordata; class Actinopteri; order Perciformes; family Neosebastidae; genus Maxillicosta; species Maxillicosta whitleyi. The sequence continues at coordinate 3,256,642 of JAPSES010000109.1, read as the reverse complement.
AGTTATGACAGTTTTTGTAAATAAAAATCGGTTCTGAATCATGTTTCATCTTAACTTCATTATGATGGAAAACAAATTAATATAATCCATGACACACGGTTCACCAGTCAGCTGACAAAGGACTAAAAATTAAAAAGCATTGTAATAGTAGATCAGGTGGTTTATTTTGTTTCATTTATTTTCTATTTTCCCTGTTATTCTAGGATAGTAGATTGATGATGTTATTGATTTTGGACTTGGTTAATTTGACAATACACGGAAGAGGAGTAATGATTTATTAAATTAAAGTAGTTTTTTGTTGTGACTTAATTTGCTTATATTGATTTTAACTAGTGATTTTCAGTTATGAGCTAAAAAGTGTAGTTTGGCTCCAACAAGTTAAAACATTAATTAAAAAACAAAAAAAAAAGGTAACCTCAAAACCAATCCAACCCAGATTTATTATTATGTGTATATTTTAGTATGGCTTTATGTGGTTTTATGACCAAAAGTAATGAAGTATTTATTTATTTATTTATTTACATTTTTAATTTGAGGCGAATGCTAGTTCCGTTTAATTTTTGACTTAGTTATAGCTCTCATGTAAGTTTTCAAGTATTATGAGGATGAAAGGATAAATGACACTGATTAAGTTCCCATATTGTACAAAACCATTTACACTATGAGCCATTAACACTGAAGTAAAACTAAAACGAAGCTAGTTTTACTTGCAGTTCTATATCATTTTGGTTTGCTTTGCATTGTTTATTGCAGTATGTACTCCACTTTTGTCACTTTTATTTCAGCCTTCTGTTTATTTTTTTCACTGCTATATGTAGTTTTCTTTTTGCTGTTAAACCTTGGTCTAATCAGCTTAACACTAGGAGGTGGCAGTCTGCTTTACCTTATGATAAAATTACCAGCCATTTTATATATTTAATAATTTTCTGTTTTATAATATCCCATCATATTTCTACCTTTAAAATAAAGCACAGATGCAAATTTCATAACTAATCTTCTTCAACTGGTTGTAAGTGCTGCTGTATGCAGCTCAGGGACAGAGCTGAGGTGTGGTTGTTTGGTTTGAGAAACACTTTGGCTCTTTGTGAAGCTTGTCTTTAATAATGGATGTTGTGGGACTGCAGATCCCAGGGTGAGGAGGCTGGGACAGGGCAGGTAAATAGGAAGTATGCCATTGGCTCTGACTCACTTGAACCCAGTGTGCCTCTGCATTCTGTACTGTAAAAGTACAGTAAATGGAAACAGTGCTGCTTAGACAGAATTCAATGCACAGATGCCTCCCAGTATTAAATGAACATCCACTTTTGTGCATTATGAGGCCAATACGATGAAGGGAAAGTGCTCATAGTGTACATCACAATATTTACTGATCACCTATGCCCACACACTTGCAATTAGTCTAAATTTAGATGCATTCACTGTTAGAAAAGTAAAGGGTGAAGAAATGTAAATGCCTTGTGTGGCTGATTTAAGCCCTCGTGGGGCGTTGCTTTGCTTTATCACACAGCATTCACGCCCTATAGCTGACACACAGGCAGATGGGCTGCTTCATCCCTGCTCCTGTGGCCATAAAAAAGGTGGTTGTGAGGTATTTTTTATTAGATCTTGTGGAGGGGCTTTGCAGCCTCCTCTAGGGAGCTGTCCAAGGGTCACCTAGCCTCGCCTCACCAGCCTCATATTGACTGAAAGCAGATATAGCAATAAAAATGCACAACACTGCCAGTATGAGCGCTTTATTTCAGGATTTATGGCTCTTTGGTTTGAGTTGGTTTAACAAATGATGATTTAACGCTGTTAATATTTTTGAAACAATTTAAAGGATCTGTTGGTTATGCATTTAAGTGTACATACTTTGGTATTTTGTGCTATAATTTAAACTTTTAATAGGTGTATATGCATTTCAAGCCATGTTCTGTTTTTATTTTTCATTTTTTTTAAGATCAAAAGAGTAAATAGGAATTATTACATGCATCACAGACTTCCTCTTCATGAACGTATTTTTAAACAGACATTCTCTTCAACTGTCTAATTAGTAGCTACTGTAACACTTAACGGCCCTTAAACGTTTTTTGTAACAACACATACAAAAGAGTCTTTTATTCAGAATCAATGTTTGACGCCTTTGGCCACTGCAGGCTGGACAGTATCAGTGGCCTGTGGCTTTTTGCCAGACACAGGCCGAAGCAGCCAAACCCTATTTCCCTGTGTTATGGTTTGTTAGCTGGGATCTTTATGGGTTTGTTTGCTTTGTAAAGACCTAATATACAACATTATAGATCTTAGAGACAGTACTGTAGAACAGGATGAGGGCAGATTATAGTTTCCTGGAAGTTAAGTAGATGAAGATGAAGGTGAGGCTACTGCACAGGAGCAGTATTAGGAAATACCCTTTAACCCTCCTGTCCTTTCCTGATTGAAGTAATAGTAATTTAACTTCTTTAGAGTTCATTTTTTCCATTTGTTTGTTATCTGCCTCTCTTGTGAATTGTCTCTATGAGCTCTTCTTTTTTTGCCAGCCTAGTTGTTAGGAAATGTTTTGTCATCATCCATGTGTGTGCATCATGTCTAGTTATATCTGATTTGTGTATCTGTGTTGTGTTTGCCAGCTGTGTACCACACAATGCTTTGTTTGTCTCTGAATATACTGATCATGTGGCTAAACAATACTGCTCCTGTCCTGCTGAAGTTAGCAATTTGGAACAGATTCTTTTAATTTGAGCATATGAGGATGAGTAATATCCTCAGCTATTTTTTTGTTTTTGTTTTTTTGTTTTAAGACCTGTAGACACAAAATGTTCAGCAATACTATGATGTTGCCAACGGAGTCTTTGCTGTAATGGAATGTACTGCCATATACTGTATGTACTATGTATGTTAACAAAATACTACCGACTAAAACTTATGTGTCAGCTGTTATTATTAGTGCTGTTCTGTTGTGCTCACCATTTTTGTCACAAGAAAACTTTGATTCACCATCAGCAGCAATGCCTAATGCATTTTACGAGGTTAGGGACTGCTCATTGCAGATAGGGTTTTTTTTAATTTTTTTTTTTACAGATATTGAACACCTGCATAGACAAAAGTTTTATTGACTTAATCTATGCCTAAACTGTTACCAATCCATTGTTATTTTTGTTCATTTATCAAAAAACAAACAACCAGAAAAGCATTTTTCAAAAAGATGAGTTCTAAATACAAAGTATATGAATTACAAAGTTTTAGATGTAGACTGTTTAAAGTAGGGCTCTCAAACTCATTTTCTTCCCACCCATTTCATGATATAGTTATACTGTTTGTCTTGGCAATCACTGTCCAGGATGAATTGTATATTTAAAAAAAAACAATTCTCCTGTTCTTTTGTCAGATTCTGCCAAATGACATTCATTTTCTGACAAATTGAACTGAAGCTGTTTTTATTGCTCTGTTGTAAACCTCTGGACTCATGGGCACAGTTATTTTCGCTCATATAACTGATGTGTTAATTGGGCAATTAGTTTGTTGGTTGGACTGTGAGAAATAATAAAAATTAAGTAAAATAGCTAACACCACAGGCTATAGAATTGCACATTTTGTATTCGCAGATTAATGACCACTTCAGGTCTCTGCGGGGAAGGACTGTATGATAAAGAAAAGGCTGTGAAAATATTCTAAATATAGTACGTAAATGTGCTTAGCAGGCCTTTCTTTGGTGGTAAAACCAGTAGTAAAAACTCAGACTAACTTTCAGAGTGACTTACAGCTCTGCATAAGTAAGGTTTGATTCTCTGTCATACAGATATCCCTGACCTACGCCTGTCTCACATCGTCAGCTGAACATTCAGACACTAATTGCCCCCATTTCAGCTCTTTTTGGACTTTGTAGTAATTTTGTGAATCTTGCAGAATGGGGTAAAGTTACACTGTGAAGTTTTGCTTTAGCTCCAGGTGGTAATTACCAAACTCTCCTATAGGTCAAGCAAAGTTAATTTAACTTTTGTGTTCAGGAATAAAATGGCTTTGCACAACATGGGACGTTTAATAATTGAAATATTTAGTGTCGCTCAGTCTTTCATCACATATTCTTCAGCTTCTATAAATGAGGACCTTTGTTATAATAGCTTAAAAACTAAAGCTAAGTCAAAGTTAAAGTTCCTCAACATACAACTATAACTACTGTACTAAATGAATTGGCATCAACACCACTAATGAAAAATTCAAATCTAGTTTCTATTGTTTCAGTCTAATACTGAACCTCTTTTCATCCAGGTTTGTAGCCCAGAATACGATGCGTCTTCAGAAACTCGGAGTGACACATGTCCTCAACATGGCGGAGGGCACTTCCTTCATGCATGTCAACACCAGTGCAGATTTCTACACTGGCACAGGCATCACATACCACGGTGTCCAGGCCAATGACACCGAGCAGTTCAACCTCAGTGCCTTCTTTGAGGAGGGGGCAGATTTTATTGACAAGGCTCTAGCACACAATAATGGCAAAGGTGAGTCTGCTCTGTTCTGTTGTCTTGTCATCTGGGTACAGGATTTGTCACTTTAATAACCACAGTGCTGAGGTTGTCAGTAGAAGACAACATCAGCAGTGTTACACTCATATATCGGTGATGTTAAAGTCTGTTGATCTAATTATATACAGGTGCAGTGCTGCTGGAGAGCACCGCAACAACACTTTTTTCCCCCAAGTGAGAAAAGATAATATTCACCTTTTGCATATTTAAAAAAAACCATACACAATCAATCATTCAAGATAGAGTACATGAAAATGAGTTGGATTGGTTAAAGGTGTGTTGATTAATTCACAGTGTCAACTCTCTTGGTGGCTTTTTAGCTAGACAGTGAATTAGTTAATAACAAGTCAGATGTAAATTAAGAATAATCAGCTCTTTAAAAACATTTTTAGTTTGGCTTGCTATTTTAACTATTGTGTAATAAAATAATGAAAAATAGAAAAAAAATATTATCTCTTATCTCGAGTTGTATCTGTAGTCCATGAACTGGACATGCAAAGTTAAATAGTGGATGTAAACATTGATTTGGCAAAAATATGTTATTTAAATGCATGTTTTTCACTGCCTGTATGTACACTTTTATAGCAAAATGAATGAAAAATCTGTCAAAGGCTGAGGAGATCAAATGAGAAAGTAATATATCTTCCCCTTTAATGGCCCCTGCTTAAACAATATTTTTGCTAAGTTGAGAAAGGAAAACAAACTTCCTGTATTTCTTGTCTTATGATTCAAATAGAGTAACACAAGAATCCTTTAGTGGACCTGATGGAATTATTCTGCTAATTGTCGCGCTGCTGTAAAATTGTGATGTAAAGATTACCCTGAATATGATGACCCTGAGTCTAAATCTGACACACTCCTGAGCCTTGCTCCACATTCTATTATCACGTTGTGTCCCTGGATGTCAATACTGTCAAAGCGTGTTTTCTACAATGGCATAGTTATATTTAAGTGATACTGGGGTATAGATCTAATAACTGTGCAGTGAAATTGTGCATTACTATCCTTCTATTTCTTTCAGAAGACACCCAAAAGGTAAGTTAAAAGTTAGCCTTTTGTTTTATCGAGTGGGACAGATAATCTAGTATTGTGCAATGGTTTGGAAAGTAGAAACTTCATTATATGAGAAACAAAAAAACCAATTACTCCCAACCCCCCCCCCCCCCCCAAAAAAAAATATTTCCACATCTCTCCCAAAGCTCCAACTAAATATATCCCTTTTGTCACCACATGTAAGGGATGTGTCTAATTAGTGTCCTGAACCTGTATTTTATGGCATAGATTTATTAATGGCTTTGACACAGAAAAGCATCTTAATTCTCCGGCAGTTTGGTGACTGTGGAACAGCTTACTGTATGGTAAATCAGGAGTGAAGGGCTACTGTAACAAAAATCAGCTTAGAGGAGAGGAGTGAATAGACAATAGAGGGGAGCAGAAATTGGAGAGCGTCTCTCATGCTCTTGCTGCTGTTTTGTATTAGTTTGACATTGTGCTAGGAACAAAATTATCTTTCGACTTTTTCTGACCCCTACAGCTCTAAGCTCTGCAAAGGTCAAAGGTCATGGTTTTAATGAGGTGCTGCTTTGTTGCTTGATGTCGCAGCCTTTACCATGAGGTTATTTTACATTAGACATACTTGCAGGCTCATTATTGAGACTGTCACAGTATTTTTTACATTTTATTTTCAATCATCAAGATGCAACACATACAACAACAAAAACAAAAGTGCTATTGTGTTTTTCCATCCATCCATTTTCAACTGCTTAGTCCCTTTCGGGGGCTATTGTGTTTTTATTTAATTTATTTATTTTTTGCTGGGGCCTGTACCAAACGTGCATGTTCCTTTTTATAACTGGAGAACATGATTTGGTATCTGTGTGTAAGCAGCTCCTTCTTCTTATTAACAATTTCTGTAATTTTAATTATTCAGCGTTGTTCACACTAAATACTTAGAATTCAATTTTATCAATAACATCAATCAAAGAGAACTAGAAAAAAACATCATGACCTGCAAGTAACTGAATAGATGAACAAGAAAGTGAAATAGGGAATTGGCAGCTGGTGGATGATGGATTGTACGAATGAGTGAAGTAGTGAGCCAAAAATCTGGTGTGTCTAACAAGAGGATACAGTAGAATCAGCATTGATCTGTGGAAGGCAGGATGATTAGATATTGAAGAGGTCATTTCATTGACAGGACTGCTCTGAGTGGACTTATAGAGGAGAAAAGAATGACGAGAGGAGAGATAGATGTGAGAGAGACTCTAGGAGGGGACACAGAGGGGTGTTCTGTTTCAGATATTGTGCAGAATCTGCAGATCTCACCTGAGCTCGGCACGTCAGAGCCTTTGTGAACGTTGCCAAATTGAATTCCTCATGGGACTACGGCTTATCTGTAATGTAAGTTAGACAGGGACAACTCCCAGAATGTGCACACAAACATGTTGCGATTTACAAACACAAACACATGAATGAACATGCATAGCTCCACTGCTCTCCTCTTGTGTTCAGCAGATGTATACTACACATGCAGCCTGTATGCACACACACCGTGCACAGTGCAGTATGCAGATTGTAGGTTTGCTGTAGAATATGGAAGCGCTGAAGATGATTGACTTTGCCGACTCTGCAGCAGAGGTCAGGTCTTGTATTTGCATCTCCTGGCAGAGAAGATGCTTTGCTAGGCAAAACTGGTCACAGCATATGTTCCCCAAATGCTCTTACTCTCCTTTGTTTCTTTTTTAATTTGTTTTTTTTTTCTTTTTTCCTCCTCTTTACTTTGTTTCATCCATTATCCTACTTATGGTTCTTTTTTGACTTTTTAAGCCATTGTCTCGAAGTATCACACTAATCATGACCTTTATGAGTTGCATTTAATATGTAAAGAATGAAGAGGTTCTTTATCTCTTAAATATCATATCATTAAATATACAGTTTATTAAATACACAATGCATTATTTCCAAGTGTCATGATGATTATATCTCTGAATGGATGGCGTAAAGTGACAGTTTAGTTTTTTGTTTTTTACATTTGTTTTTAAACCAGCCTTACACCATATATAGCACGTACTTTAATGTCCTATTTTTCTATCTGTGTCCTCCAGGGAAGGTGTACGTACACTGCAGAGAGGGTTACAGCCGCTCCCCCACCATGGTTGTTGCTTACCTCATGCTGCGCCATAAAATGGATGCCCGGTTGGCGGTGGCCACTGTGAGGCATAAGAGAGAAATTGGTCCTAATGACGGCTTTCTGCGCCAACTGTGCCAGCTTAATGAGAAACTGGCAAAGGAGGGCAAGCTGAACGGGGAGGTGGGCAAGCTAAAGACCAAATGAAAGCAAGAGATGGTGGTATGAAGAGACCCTCTGTCCCGTCTTCTCCCATCATGCCTTTCACAGGTTTCAGCTGCTCTCTGAGACTGACCCCACCTTGATCAAACCAGCACCCATCTGACTCACCAGGGGTATTTTAACACACAAATCTATACACATGGTTCTCAGTATAGATATTTCTGCTCACATACATTCTGACACATGCAAACACACTACTCATCTGCCATTTATGTTGTTTATTTCTAATGTCCAATCTACGTCTTGCTGCTGCTCTGCAATGGGCCGTTGATCTTCTTCACAAGCTCCTGATGAGCACGATCTCTAATACCTAACCTCTTTTCTAACTCCGTACTGACGTGCAGATGTCGTGCTGCAAAGACCTGAAAGCTCGAAATTGCTCTCAGTAAGCATTCCTTCAATTCCCACAAATTTAAAAGGTGGAAACCTTCACCTTTATTTTTAAGGTTTCTTTGATAGTGATAGAAAATAGAAGATTATAGCACAATCATTCCATAGTTTCCACTGCCGGGAATATCAGTAATGTCTCCGCCAGCGGGATAGCTCCATAAATTCCAAAACAGCTCAATGCTATGATAAATTCCTTAATAGTGGACATGTCTGTCTGCTTGGCTCAGTTCATATGGTGCAACAAAAAAACATACATCACATGAAGTATGTTGTGAAATGTATGGTTTAAGGAAATATTAAGTTATGTCAAAATGTAAATAGATGGTTAAAAATGTTAAAACATTCCATGAAAACTGAAGAAGCCCCCAAAACCTTATTTGTCCACTTTAATTCCTCAAATGTTCAATTGGGGCTGATGTTTTATGCACAAGCTACTAATTTTTTCCACACGCTGAAATCATTCGAATCCTCCTCGCCCTCTAGTAGCACTATGTAGCATTTCAGTCGGCACCCGAGACTCTCTGGCCTATAGTTTGACAGTGGTAGCATTAACATTTATGTGCAGTGAAGACGGTTGTTGATCCAGAGCAGCGGTGTCAGTAAAGCCAGCATCAACAACAGCAAAGGTCAAGCTAATTAAAAATAATGAGCTGCATGGTTTGTTCATGTATCAGCCACATTTACCTGCTGACGTGGAGAATGTTTATACCTGTCATATTTATGTAAAACCTTTCAGATAAGGAAAGTAATTTATGATGAAATGAGACAATTTCCTCTATTTAATTTAAAGTAGTGATGGGGAAAAGCAGGCAAAAATCATATATCAATGTATTTTACTTGAATTACAATATATTGCATATATACAGTATATATCAGCATTTGTTCTGAAGTGAGTTTTATTTTCAGTTAAAAGCCAAAGCTGTACAAGATGTCACAAAAAACACTGACTTTAGTGGCAGCATACTCAACAAACTCCTACAGAGTACTGGTAAAGTGGACTAACTGAACAACTACGCTGACAGACAGACCCGCCATAAATGGACTTAAATACATTGGCTACACATATAACATGATTCAACAATCTCTCTGAAAAACCATATGTACCCTGGCAATTGGTGCATTTAATATCAATGTGTATCTGAGAGGGAGAGGGGGACAAAATTGAAATGCAAAGGCGAATATGATGATGATGATGACATGGAGAAAATAATTGGGTGACAGTTTATATTGAATAATTGTGATATAGTCATTTACTAAATCCCATATAGAACCAGTTGCAATCCCAGTATATTTGAATGTATTGGCCTCATATACCCATGGTATGAGGGCAGCAGCAGATAAATCATACATTTAAGAAGTTTACACTTGACAGAAAAGTGTCTAAACATGGCGTTATTAGAACAGGATTATTATTACAGGTAGAAGTAGATAATGGAATATTCCCACTTGTACCTTGTAATAAAAGCTGCTGTCCTGGGATCCATTTTAGTTGCTGCTGCATTACAGGAGATGTTTCTGTAATAGACATCAATATGCTGTCCGAAAACCATGTGACCTTCAACACTAATGGGCTTAGTATTTATTTATTTTTTTTTAATACGGTAAGTATTTACTGGTAGCCATTTAGCTTTCATTTAATTATCATGGACAGAACTTCTCATACTGTATATTTTTGCATCTGTACATGCATTTCTTAATTGCAATTCCTGCATGAATTGTACAGGTTATGCTCCTGGCATTACTTGCGGAAGCCCAAAGATTCCCCTCTAAAATAAGTAATCAGCTCTTGTAATGTACCAGTTAACTACTCAGAAATATACTCCTAATGCTCCTTCATCACTGACACGCAAAGTGGCAGTTGCATATGGATGTTATAAGCCTCAATTTACCACCTTTAAACCAGAGGTCTTTGGTTTTTTAACTGTCAAATGCATCAGCAGGGATGGATGCCTCCCATTTTCAACAGAAAGTTCCAGTCATCATGCCAGAGTAGTCCACTGCCAGTTCCCTGACACAGCCATTTGGTCAGTATCCAATACCACTGTTTCATCAACACAGTTTGTCACAGGTCACAACATATCACTTGTCTGACTCCAAAGTGTGTGTCATACCGTAAGTTATTACGACTTCATGTGCACACAGGATTCAAATACAAAGCCTGTTTTGTTTGTCAGTACTAAAGCATTGCAATATATGTCAATACCCCATCAGTTCTGTAGAATGTAATCGCATCTAAATATGACTATTTTCAGACTCTAGTAGTTACATATAGGCAATGATAGTTCATCAATAATACCTTTGGAAAGACACTGTATTTAGTATTAAGTATAATCCTGTAAAGTAGATCCTAGTGCCACAGAGGATGCTGTGGGAGTGTTCAAACCTGCACCAGGTCACTCCCCTAGAGAGAACAAGACAGATGGAGCTGTTGTAAATTTCCATGAAGGTTGAACTGTGAGAATAAGGGAACTTTTGGAGACAGCTTGAGATGGAAAGTTGGAACTTTTGTAGCTGGATGATCACCAGCATCACTTCAGCTTTGCTGTCAGTAAAGAGGGTCAGTTGTTCAGTCTCTATGGCCGGGGGCATGACAACATAAATCCAGAAGGATAGCAATTGACTTGACAAGAAAACAAACTAGTTCAACTAGGCTCTCACCTCATTAATGGCACTATTTATTCCTCCTTTGATATATCTGTATACATATGAAGATATACATGTATACTGTATATACATATTTATGTGTTGACATATATGAATGTATCAGCAATGTGTCTATAATGTGTAGGTATTGTCAGTTTGTCTTAAGTCTTATATATCATGTTATATTTGTATATGACATTACAGTATAACCAACCTTTGCACAGCACCCCCATTTTTATGTTCCATGCGGTAAATTGCATGTACAACAATATTCAAATGTACATGTAAAATACCATGTTATATGTAATTGAGATATTTCATATCACAATTATGCAGTACTTGCTTATACCTGCGGGGATTTGAAAGCTTAACTGGGATGCTGAGGCATGCAATCACCATATTGTATTTACAAGTGATTTGTACAGTTAAAATTTTAAGTTTCCATGGTAGTTCCTGAAATATTTAATCAAATTCATGACATACAGCAAGATGCAGGTGGCAGAATAATATGCATCTAGATAATCCTGCATTTGACCTCACTACGTCACGTCATCGCAAGTATACATCATCTGTTCATTTGGAGCTTCAAAACATGCATTTGGATCATTTGAGTTTGGACAAGCGCCGCAGCTTTCTTGGAAGTGATTTTGCTAAACTTATAGTTTCAATTAAATGCTTTAGGTTTGGAATTTCTTTAGTTTTCTCTATATACTGTTAGTGAACACAACAATAATGTTACTCAAGGGTCAACCTGTATTGGCTAGAGACCGTGTGTGCAGAGTTTTACTGCAGTTTTCTATAATTTTGATATTACATGGTCCCGTGTGCATTAGCAGCATGTAGATTTGGGTCAGTGAGAAAGAAAGAAACGTATTGAAATAACAGCCAGAGGTCATGCAGTGCAGCCATTTTTAGACCCTGGTTTTATAAAACACTCTGTTGTCATAAAATCCAGTCTTTAAACAGGATCTCAAAACATGCACTGAACTGTCAAGTATTACTGTAGCCTCTGACTCATTATTGGCAAGAAGAGAAAGTCAGAGATTGTAATATTTTCACAGGGAGTTAGATTTAAGGGCAGCCTGTCTCAAACTCTGCTGATTTAAAACATGAGTGCAGTTGTGATGCTTCTCTAGGGGGCGGCTTCACAATGTTGCACTGTGACATTGGCTCCCAGTGAAGGTCTCAGCCCTGGTTCACACACAGGTTGTTCCTGTCCACTCTGAGTCCTGTCCTTTGGTCATCGCATGCAATTAAGTGTATGAAACACACACTTGAAAATGTTTCAAAATCTGTGTAGCAATACACATGATTTCACACATTTTGCAAGCTATTGGGACCGCTGGAGTGTCTGGCAAGATAAACTGTGCGCAGTACTTCAAATACTTGAGACCATTGTCAAGTGTAGTAAAATCATTTTCAAGTATTGTGTCACATTGTACCTATTTACCATGACTTCATCATAAACCCCAAACCACACAACAATTAAGATTTCCCTGTCCACTAAATTAAATTGTATAACAAATAGTTGTAGTCATGCAAAACATTTAACATTTGTATTGTACAAAACAAAAAAATATACTGAGATGTAGCAACAGGCGGAGAACCACTTACCTCAGTGCTCTCACTCAAACACAAACACATTGTACACCAGGACTGTCTGTGCCAAGTAACCTAATATACATAAGCCAGTTATACATGTTTATTATTGGCTTTGACGTCATAAAGATGACTGGGGTTTCACTCATTCAAGTATTAGCATCTGCTCTATAATACTGCCCTCCCCCTGTAACTAAAAAGCAACAACTCTCTTTAATTTGATGAAAAGTTTTACACATCTTTGAAATTGAGATTTCTTTTGAAGAATTCCTTTGAATTGGTCCAGGATGAGGGTATGTACTTTAAAGCATCAACTGCCTGTACCAACATGCTTATTGATTAAATCATCAAGTTTTTGAGGCTCCATGAGGTGCAACTACCTCTATCAATAGAGAGCCTAGTAAACATAAAGTGTTAGACAAAATAGCCATGCTAGAATTTTTCTATTCTACATTTTTTGTAGTGTTTTGTAGTAGAGCCACTATTGTCTCACTGATGTTACACATTAGTTGAACACTGAAACACAGGCTTGTGTTCTTAAATATTGGGATGCCATGTCAGGCTAAGTGTGATATGGTGACTGAAATGAAGATTACACTCGTTTGAATACCTAACACAACTCCTTTTGTGTAAAAGCAATGGTGCATCATGTATGAAAAGAAACTTCTATAATGGCTGTACAGCTGTTTTAACACTGTCATGCATTGAGTAACAGATAAACACTGCCACCTGCTGTTCAATGACTAATTTGCACAAGTTGTGTTTTAACTGCTAATTATTTGTGATATTGTAGATCAAAACTCAAAAGCCTCATTAAGACATTGTAGGGTTTTTTGTCTGTTACCTTCCGAATAGGAAACACTGTAATCAATATTGCTACATCTTGTTTTCACATTGTAGCAGCATCATTGTGTGGGTTATACTCAAGGTACAGTATATAATGTATTATTGCGAATGTCAAATGTGAAATGCCATTGATGTACATTCTTATATATACTGAGTATGTAACACACACTAAGGCAATTCTGAATTGCTGAATTTTACTCTCATAACTGGGCTATTATATAGATAGTGTCATTTGATATTGGATTTTTGAGTGTTGACTTGCAAATGAAACATTATTTCCTGTTTGTTTACTCCTTTAAAACAATGTTTTGTTCTCTTTTCTTCAGATGTATCCTGTTACAAGTTTTCTCTAGGTTAATTATTTTATTCTAGTCTAAAAGAAGGTTATTTTTTTTTCTACAGAAGGAAACTCTGATGTGCCCAATGAAAGAGTGATTGTGACCTACTTCTCTGTCTTAATCATTTAGCTAACTGTGTCATTATCCGTATTGTTTTAGGATGAGTCACCAATAATAGTAGTCAGAGCTGGGCCAGCCAGGCAGTAATTGAAAGTGATTTATAGTGCTAAAAACTGAACACATTACCAGATTGGAGGCGGATTGCTCAGTAATGCAAATAAAGCCAGGTACCATTTGTTTCTTAAGGCAGAAAAGTACATTAAATTGACTTACAAATGACTTCCTGTTATTTCCGTTCTAATGCTCAGTCCCATGTGACATAATCCAGCCATCTGCTCTTAAGTAGGCAAAAAACATAAGACACTCAAACCCTCTGTTTCTGACAAGTGATGTCTTGCATCATGGAAACTCATCTGGCTGAACTTATCTGAATTGTCTATGATGCAATAAACTCCATCCATCTGGTACTTGAGTGTTCGAACTAAGACAAGATGTAATTTGCAAATACTGTTTGGCATAGGCACAGCCCCAACACCACAGCTCTCATTTTCTTCTTGCTCCCATTCTGACTAAAGGCTAAAGGAGGACTTTTAGCACAACTGAGCCCACTGCCTGACTCCTCCTGGAGTCTGTTACACAGTCATAGTCTTAACTTGTTCCATGTTTGTGTTTTTGTTCGTGTACAAATGTCAGAGAACATTGTGGTGACGTTCAACAGGTTGTAGACTGGATAGGTCCGTGTGTACTGTCTTTGTCACCTACACTGACATCTCAGAACGCATTACAACAGTAACGACACAGCACCCCACCCAAAGCCTTACAGTAAAGATTGATTCTTGGGATATGTTTTTGATTTTGGGTATTTCACTTCACACAGTAGGAAGGGACTGCTCCCTTACAGATGGAGACATTGTTGAAGTGCACTTGATTTTAAATTGCAATGTTATTTTCTTACCTTGGAGAAGTCCCTTCTTTCTTATGTTTGAGAATAAATGGCTGAGGTATTAACATCATTATGAGTGGCTTATTATTTACTACTTTGACTCCCTCATGATGTACCTTTTTTATTACAATAATTCTGTTCAAACTGTTTTTTGTTTTTTTTTTTGGATTTTTTGTTTTTTTTTTAATTTCAAATATCTAAACAAAAACAAACAAATACATTCGAAAAGTAGCGGGAAGAAGTATAACTTATATACTTCCACCCCCTTATCCTGTCTTTTTCTACTGATCACAAACTCCCATGACACGTCCTCAAAGTACTGTAACAAATCTTATACACATCCAACTAAAATCTAAACAATCTGACACAAAACGCAAAAATATTATACATATCAAAAATAAACTGTCCATTTTATAGCCGTATTACACAGACAGATAGACTTCGCTTCAAACATAAATAGGCAAAAGAAATTCTAGATCCAAAAACACACTTCAATATAAGGAAATAAATCGACTAAAAAAGAAAAATATCACACAAATGGACCAAAATTTCACTGTGACTCTTCCACAACACTCAACATCCAAAAAGGAAAGAGAATAAGCCAAACCCACCCTACAAACACTTACCTACCATCAACAACCATTACTGTTGTACTGGCATTCACTGCACTGTATCTGAAAAATAAGGTTTTAATACATCTTTTTAAATTTGGTGATGTTTTCACACTTCAATATTTTGTTCCAGTCTATTCCACAAAACAACAACATAATAGGCACATATTTCAGTATTTTAATCAACCATTTTCTTTAGGCCTTTGAAATGTCTCAAATATCTGACAGGGGATGAAACCTGACTGGATTAGCTGCACTTATCACTCAAATAGAGAATTCTGGGTATAAAGTCATTTGAGTTTCATGGGAAGCCAATAATAAAAAAAAAAAAAAACTTATATAAAAAGCCACTAACAAACTATAATGAGAATTCTGAAATATGTCTTAAAGTTCATTCATAATGGATGTAAACCATATAACCATTGAATATAACTTTATACTGTGGTGGCAAATTTCAAAATAACATGTTACACAGATCATAACATTTAGACCAGTGACAGGACAAGTGGTAATAATACTGGTTATTTCTTTATAATGGGTTGGATACATTAGGCAGCAAGTGGCCCTTTAGTCCTCAAAGCTCATGTGTTAGAAACAACAAAGGCCCATTTTAATGAACTGAGTGACCATATCGTACTGGGTCAGAACATCTCCACAATCGCAGGTGTTCCTGGGCTCAAGTGGTTAGAACCGACCAAAAATGGACCAAGGAAGGACATCCAAATCTTGGTCCAGATACCCAACACGCTATTAGAGGTCTATCAGGCGTCAGAGCTGTCTACAATATTAGAAAATATTGGTAATAATGTTCTGCTCCACAGATGCTTGATTGGTTCAGATTTGGTTCTTTAAATACTTTTGTTATTTTAACCATTTTATATTGGGAATAATCAACATGATCTGAAGATGCTCTGACCCGTCACAGTTTATCTGATGTCAATGCCCAACTGTAAGCAGATAATCTACATTAATACCACTTTAAATGTTAATGGTCAGAATGTTATGATTGGTCAGTGTAGTTTGATTGAAAAACAACTAATATGTACAAACTTAAAAAAAAAAGAAAAAAGGTTTGTTTTTCTACATTAGTCATATATTTTTTGGGATATTTTTAAATTGTGTAACCACAAAGACCCAGTGTTATTTTTGTGGCATTTCCCAAATGATTTTTCTCTATTTAACCTTTCTTTAAGTGATTTATCACTATTTATCATAATATTATCCCCTGTATATGGTATTTTTTCAGTGAAAATCTGGTATATTTCTGTTTTTAATTTAATTGTCATGCAGATGTTCATAAAAGTTTAGAGTAAAGTTGAAAGTTAACGTATCAGAAACAGAGAAAACTGAGTTTTTCGATCAAAATATATCACTAACTAAACATAAAAAAATCTAACTCCATGGGTTTTATTGTTGAATCAATTCAATCAATTTCCATGGTAACTATGGAGCCTCTGAAAGTCCAAATGGGTCATCTCTGATGACCGTGAAAATATTACAAACTGTTTTTTTTTTTTTTAATTCATTTATCATTATTATTATTACATGTATTGATAGGATTAGTGGAACAGAAGTTAGTATATATTTTATATCAGTTTTAGGTTGCTGGTGGCTGTTTGGGTCTTTATGGGTTAAAGTTTTGTTTCCCTTCGTTTAGTTATTATAGTTAATAGTATAGTAGTTATATTAACCCATAAGGACCCAGTGTGACTTTTTTTTTTTTTTAACAATTACTAAATTAATTTGTTTCTATTTAACCTTTGCTTAGTCATTTATCACTATTTACTGTAATATTATCCTTTGAATTTTGCATTTTTTTTCTAGAGTAAATCATTTGTTTTCCTATGTTTACCTGACTGATCATGTAGATGTTCATAAAAACTCACCATAAATTCAAAGGTTATTCTATCAAAATGGGGAAAAAATTAAGAAATAGTGACTTTCTCAGTAAAATATATCATTAATCGGATGTCTCCATCCAGTCATTGATCAAACTCTATGGTTTTTACTGGTGAATCAATGTTGTAGAAGATGGCGGTGTTTCCACTGTAACTACAGAACCTCTAAACATCCAAATGGGTCATATCTGATGACCATGAAAAGATAACAAACTATATTTTATACCAATTACTTACATGTATTCATAGGATTAGTGGATCAACAGTTCAGATCAGTAGATGCTTTTGGGCAAAGGTGGATGTTTGGGTTTTTATGGGTTAAAGTCAGAAAAACTAGAAAAGCCTGTACTCTTCTACAGCCACAGTAAAACACACTTCAGTATAACAAAATGTAGCTGTATCTTTGGATGTAACTGCTGCAGCTTCCACTAGGTGGCGCCAAACCCCTGTTCATACTCCCCATTTTTAAACCAAGATGAGCGACCACGACCTATGACAAAAATAGAGCATCAAGGAGAGAAAAAAGAAAATAAAGCCAGGGGGGAAATGACATCAAGACTGGGAATCGGATGACAGAAAGTGTATTAGAACACGTTCCAAGTCCAAGTCTCGGAGTGTTGATGCAAATGCTATTTTATGTTTCACAAGACCGGACCGACACACCTGGGATGGACCAGTCGAACAGCATGACATCCGAAGGGGTTACCGAGAAGGCTCAAACCAATTGGAATTAGTCTCCATACCTTCTACACGGTCTATTCTCTCCACGGTCCTTTGCACAGCAATTATGACAGACCAGCTGCGTGGTCCCTTAGGGGCCCCAGTAAAATAGGAACCTCCTCCTTTTATACTCTGACTAAATTCCAACTATGGCAAGTTAAGAATTTCACTCAACATTACATTTCAGCACAGAGGAAGCATACAGGTTTTTTTTGTTTTTTTTTTTAATCCACATGAACATACCGGGTTTGTACAACGGAGCATTAGGGCCATTCATGAAAGAGAAGATATTTTTTGATATGACGAGATTAAAGTCAACATGTCGACATTAAACTAAAAATTCCGAGAATAAAGTTGAAATTGGATGTGGACTTTAATCTCGATGGGTCGACTTTAAACTCGACATGTCGACAT
>JAPSES010000109.1:3219432-3238229 GCA_029822895.1 Maxillicosta whitleyi | reverse complement strand
AATTTTAGTTTTTGAAAAATATGTTTACATCTAGAATCGCAAGGAAAATTATCATTATCGTGTGAAAAAAAGCAGCTACAACTTTGAAGAAATTCTTAACTGTCATAACTATTAAAATGTGACCCAAATACTGTAAAAAAAAAAAAAAATCCTAAATTTGGTAAGAAATATTGTTTAAAATCATAATTATACAAACAATATTTGATTTATAATTGAATGCTTCATATAAAGTTTATTTTGTGTATTAAACTCATTGCTGGAGCATAAATAAAGGTACCACTTAAAGAATTATGGGTTAGTTTTAGCCCTGAAAGACATTCTAAGAGGAACGAGTGGCAAATATGAAATACTTTATGTTGTGTTTAATTCATCTTTATGTGCCCAAATTAATAGTTTGATACATTTCAGATAAATTAGTGGACTTTTAGTGGATACATCTACTTTGTCTACTATTACCTGGTGATAGCTTATGTCTTTAGAAATGTTTTTTTTTTCTCCTTTTTACCCATCTTTGTTGTCTTCTCCTGTTGCTTTTCTACAGTGACGACTCAAGAAAGAATGAAAATAACCATTAAAAAGACAACAGCATGAATCATGACCTTTAGCTACAGTAGGTAGGATTGTCATCTTCCTGGATAGTTTATTTTCATAAAAATGTAAACACAGACAAACATTTTCATTGCTATTTTTAAATCCACACACAGATAAAAAAAAATAATTTTACGATCATATTTGATTTATTCCATCCAATGCTGAAGGAGTAATCACAAGAAAGGAAAAGAAAGGTCAAGAAAATAATGTTGTTGACTGAATGATCTTATGTAACAGCTCACAATGTCATTATTTTAATTTACTGCTATTTACAATTATATCTGTCGTTGTGAACCGTGATGAACGACCACTTGGCCAGAGCTCTGCAAACCCTGATTTGAGACTTGGATAAAAGAGGACGGACTGCTCGGCCTCCGAGGGAGCATCTCTGTGCCTCAAATGAATGGGTACAAGAATGTCTCCCAGTGGCGATACCAGCGTATATATATGCTCCCTTTTATCTCTGGTCTCTTCACTTGGCATGATTGCAGGCACTAAAAGGAGCTGGACAGTCGAAGAAACCAGCAGATTCTTCTTAATGAACCCTAAATCCTATCCTATCCTATCCTATCTTTTTTTTTTTTTTTTTTTTTTTTTTTTTTGTCTGTCATGGCTGGACTTGTTGAGTCTCCCTCAAGAGGGCAGTGTTTGAATGAATGAAGGAGCCTCCATCTGTCAGCACTCATCAAATCACTGGAATATGAATGATGCCAAAAGCTTGGAGGAGTGTTAACATCCACTCAGGCCATATCATTTTATTTAAACCAGATTCGAGGATATTAAATATTGGATTCCCATTAAAAAAACATTAGATACCTTTAAACACAACACATGCACAGGGTATCTTTTTTTTTTTTCTCAGGGGGACTAAGTTGATTCTGATTGGATAATATTTTATTTTGCAACAAGAAAAAGGTATTCAGAATGTATAATGTAATATATGAATAAAGCATCTGGAGGATATAATGCTGACTAATTAATGATTAAGATGATACATATAATAATATAAACAGCGTGAGGGGTATGATGGAACGCAAAAAAACAAACAAATAAAAAAATAAAACAAACAAACAAAAAAAATCAACTAAAAAAAACACGTCAATACTTTGCGGATGTGATTAAAGAGGGAGAAAGATGCGATTCTAAACTTAATACCAACAAAAACACAATCAGATGTGTCCACATCCGCCGTCTTAGCTCTTCCTCTCTTCTCTCCTCCCATCTCACCTTTCCTTCTTCTCTTCTCTCCCTTTCTTCTCTAAACATCTGACCTTTCCCTCCTGCTCGTTCCTTTCACCTCACTCTTCCCCTTAAACTCTCATTGCGCACGCATCCAGACCTCTCCCCACAAGTTTCTCAATGAATTTTGCGCCCAGGTTCAACCCCTCCCACTTTGTGTAAGCGCTTAATTGTCATCCTTGACGAAACTTGCGTAGGCTTAAATACCGTGTGCGCCTCTTGCATAAGGGTGGAACTGACCAACTTGTGCAAGCGGGCATCTCTTTCAGCACTTTTTCCCCCCTCTTTGCGCGTTTTTCCCCCCCTTGTGCCGTCAAGCATGCAGGTGTCTCTGGCCCTCCTCGTCTCCAGCTCGGCTCTCCTGCTGCTCCAGGGATGCTGCACCGCAGTCAAGGAATGGAAGGTACTAAAAAATGATGCCACCGAGATCTTACCGGAGTACAGAGAAAACACACGGACACCCCAGGAGGCAACACAGGCGTCGAACGGCAGCAATAACAACAACACTTTGAATAACAGGGCGAAACACGGTGGAAGAACAGCAAACACAGTCTCCTACAGTAAGTATTAAACTGGGAATGTGGGATGTGTTTTTCCAGAGCTGAGTTTATTGCGCAAAGAAATGAAATTCTAAGCAGCTCCGCGTATTATGCGAATGCGTAAAATCCATCCAGATCAATGATATGATTTAATAAATGAGCATTAAATTATTCCAATGGGTTATTTATTTGGTTGATTTAGATACACCACTACCAGCAGAAATGCACATATACAGCGTGGAAACAAGTGCATCCAAACATTAAGCAAGTGTTCTTAGATTTTACGCATAAAAAAGACTATTGTTACGAAATCGTTCCTTCCTTAAAAAAAAAAACAAAACTTTTAATCAGACTATTCATGAGGTAAGACAGAACCGTCAAGTTTATAATTATGGTTATTATCCAAATATGTGTTTGCGTTCGTTCTAAAGGGATGGGTGTTTTCATTACTTAAAAAAAAACATCTTTTACATTTTGTGTGTGATTGAAGTCTCTCAAATTGATGAAGTCCAGACTTAAACAATATTTGGATCTAGGGTTTTTATTTTTTTTTGTGTTTAATTTCCCCCTCCTCACTAATTACCAAATTAAGACCAGCTCTTGCGTGGGTGTTTTCTTACTCGTTTGGTGCCAAAGTGGAGTGTGATGAGAGCGCAAAGACATTTTTGTGGTTTCTTCACTACACGGTTTGAAGTGGGGCATTTACACAGAGATCAGGGTTTTTTCACGTTGTCTTCCAGGTTATTTCCTTCTGTCTTTATACTATTAGTCAGGCTCTACTTACACCATAACTATTTGATTGCAACAACATGTCTCCCAAATAGAAAACCCCGCAGTTTATTCTTCAGGAGATGTCTTTGGGGGTTTTGGAAATTGCTTTTTAAATGCAACACTGCCTTTGAGAATGATTCCCACCTGTGACCAGTAAATGTGGGATATTCTGATTGGCCTTTGCGTGTATATTCTCATGCACGCCTCGTGAATTCAACATGGGTGGTGCAATATCCTCACACAGTTTTGTCTTCATTTAATCATGGTCACTTGAATCAGGGATTAGACAAGAAAATGACTGCTTAGATCAGATGAACCACACCTGATGGGGAATTTACCAGTCAACATCTGTTACAGTGACTAATTATTTTATACTGGAGACATATCACATGTAGGTGCTACTGAAAAATAAAAATAAAAGCTCAGAATTTATGCTTAAACCAAAAGCATGTGTTACAGTGGAATTCTTTATAGATTCCATAAAAGGGTTGAAAAAATACATCTCGTAGTTTTTTATAGTGGATATGAAGCAATAGACAGTTTCACACAAGTGGAAAGAAATCTCCAGGATTCATCCGTCGGTGGTCTTCATGGTGTCAAAGCAGAGACTTTGACCACTGCCTGGCCTCGCTCCAGTTCCCTCCTGAAGCTTGTCTCTCATCATAAAAGGAGAAGTAATAGCTCACATAGCTGTACAGTAGTCTAGTATGGTTTATTTTTTAGTCTCATTAGGTTTTTTTTCAGAGTGACAGTTGACAAGGAAACCAAAAATACAGCAAAAAAAGTGTAACAATATTCAACCCGTGTGTGCGATAAAAATCACACGCCAAGGCTCAACACATAAAACAACCTGACTTCTTTGGATACCCTGGTAATTGCTGGAAACCGCTGCTCAGTGCGTGTGGTAGGCATTGTGTACAACTGCGGTCCCTTCAGCTGCGGCCACAGAATAACACTAGATCAGGTTCTCATGGGGATGAAAAAAAGGAAGTCACCTCACATAAATCCTTTGTTCAGCCCTTTTTGCACAGAAAGCCACAGAGGAAAACAGATCCTTCTCTGAGTGTATCATTTCTTAACCAACAGTTCCTTTCACTCCTTTTTTTACACAGTGCTTGTAAAAAAATGGGACAATAACTCATGCGTACGGCTGTTAAAAAGCTGTGGCTAAAATATAGGATTACAGGCTGAGTATGTTGTCTCAAATCAGTCTGGCAGATGTCCAGATTGTTCAGAATTTTACAGTTGCAGCACTGCTTTAAAATAACCAGACAGCTATTTACTCTTCCATCACATACATTTCCTGAGGGCCAGCGCTGTATGCCAGCTTTCCTTCCAGCACAAACCTCCATTAGTTTTGATTGAGCTTGAGCTGTTTAATGGCGCTCTGGTCTGGATTTGCTATCAGCTGATTGCTGCCAGCTGGATATCTTTGTCAAACCCTATCGTCAGCTAATCATTAGACCATGAATCAAATTCAGAAAGTGAACTGATCTAATCACATTGGCTTTGACCTAATATACATGTACAAATTTTGACAATAAGTTCAAGGTCTGAACATTTTAAGTAGTGGGATAGTATAACAATTTGGGATTTATGGTATGATTTTGGGATGTTTTAAGGTTGAGGGAAAAGGATGTCACATGGAGCTCTGAAGTAGATAAAATGCAGAAAGTCTGTTTCAGTGCGTCACACTTTAGGACACTTGTTTTGGGCTAAAGCCATGAGTCTAATTGTGACGTGCTGCTCTTCAACCTAGGTGCTTCTGAGCTCAGCTGTCGGGAGCTGCGTTCCACCCGTTACATCACAGACGGATCTTGTCGCAGTGCCAAGCCTGTTAAGGAGCTCGTGTGCTCAGGCCAGTGCATGCCAGCACATCTTCTGCCAAACTCCATCGTCCGCGGTAAGTGGTGGAGGAGCAGTGCCACGGATTACCGCTGCATTCCAGCTCACTCACGGACACGGAGAGTCCAGCTGCAGTGTCCTAACGGCAACACTCGGACTTACAAAATCCGCGTGGTGACCTCCTGCAAGTGCAAGCGCTTTAGACCCCACCACAACCAGTCAGTGGCCAAGGACATCCCAAGGCCACAACGCAACAAGAAGCATAGTCGTTTGTCTCCAGATCGAAGCAAGAACAACACGCCGTTGATGGGTAACTCGTACTGAAGCTGCTCTTCATTAAAGGACAGAGACCAAAGCACACTCCTACACAAACACCACACACCAACATATCTCCTTAAAATGTGGAGGAGATGCAAGAGTAAAATTCAAAGAGAACTCATTCATAAGCTAATTGTTGGGCTGATGTAAAGTCATCGTACAGACTCTATCAGTCTATGTTTTCCAGCCATTTGTCAGCATTTTTGTGAACTTTTGTTTTGTTTTGCATGACAAAATAAGTGTATCATCAATGTCAAGGGCTTGCCATGGCACTGGCTGGTCGGGAGATGTAGCACTGTGTTGGATAACATGAGTATCTGATCACCCCAACAGCTGAAATCCTCCCTCAGCTCGTCTTCCGCTCTGACACAAAGAGATTTCATTTAACTTTAATGAGAAGTCCCGCAAGGTTTCAGACCCACCTGTACAAACATCGAGCGGATACACAACAACACGGCACCATAACTAAGTTGTAAAGGTGTATCTTCACTCCTGAGTGGTTGTAATCCATCTCCTTTTGGCTGTGTTCGGAGGAG
Source organism: Maxillicosta whitleyi (assembly GCA_029822895.1). NCBI lineage: Eukaryota > Metazoa > Chordata > Actinopteri > Perciformes > Neosebastidae > Maxillicosta > Maxillicosta whitleyi. The sequence continues at coordinate 3,232,390 of JAPSES010000109.1, read as the reverse complement.
ATGGTGGCAGCTCTGGGGGCTCAGATGGTGGGATGTTGACAGGTTTTGAGGGGCCCTGGCCAGTGCCCAAGTTCAGACCTCGCTCATCAGGACAGCCCTACAGCGCTCTCCAAACTGCAGCAACCTCTACCAGGCCTGTCAGTTACAGTAGCAACTTTCCCATGACTTGATACAGAGAGTCAGGAGAGAGAAAGAAAAAGGGGGAGTAAACGATTTTGTCAGCTCTGACACCACGGGGGCACTTGGGTAATCCTGTGACTCCCTTAAATTACTAAATGAGCCCATTCCTGTGTTAGGATTTGAGTCATAAAAAGCAATTTCCTCTAGATGTAGCCAGTTCCTGTTTGCTGGAATCACACACAAAAAGTGCACATGTGTGTAGGAGGCATCAGAAAATTGTGCGTGGTCGGGTTGTTACCTAGGGGCAGAGCGTTCTCCAGCACACCCACACTGGAATTCAACAGGCCAAACAGAACAGCAAACACCTTGCTTTAGCCAGAATTCAACTGTGGTGTTTGCCTGCAGTATTCTAGACATTCCCACTCCTCTATAGATCAATTGTGTAAATAGTTCACAGGAAAGTAAAAATAGCGTAATGAAAATAATATTTAAATTTTAGATCCGGAAGGAAGAGGAAGTGGCAATACCCAGTCTGTCAGTGCAGACAACACAACCGTCTTCCTCAGTAATGCCCCAGATGGGATTGTGCTTCGTGAAGAATACTCACAATGTTTCCGTTTATTGTCAGCAGTCCGTTGTTTTCGCTCATATTGCTTCCTGACTTCAGTTGTCTAAACTGTACTGACAATGTTTGCTTCTTTTTCAATTGTATGTTTGAAATAGCAACTGGAACGGGTTTTTATCATGTAAGCTGAGAGCTGCAATCGCATAAAGTGAGTGTACATATCATACCTGTGTGGTCTTTTGCAGAGTTGCCCTCATATGACAGGGTGTAAAAGAGAGAGAGGGCTGTTTTCTACAGACACAAGAAGGACTATTATAAAGAATGAACTGCATATTTATTTTTTATTTCACATTTAAATTATTTATGCAACCTTTTGTAGTAAATGATAGCCAATATTGTCATATAGTATGATAGAGACTTTGGAAATGAAATACTGTACAGTACATAATAAAGTAAAGGCAGGTATTTGAAACATTAATGGCTGTCTTATTTGTATCTTTCTATATGTTTGACTGATTTATTCTTACCATTTTTTTTGCAAGCATTCCAAGAAAATGTCCAAAAATGGGATTGTGTCTCTGCAAACACATCTATGGATTTTGGAAAAGTTAAGGTTTGTCAGCCTCTGGAATATCTGCAGAACTTTCCAAAAGGAAAACAGGAGCTTGAGTACTCTGTTCCGTTATAACACTGACATTTCTTTGTATTTGAGGGTGGGTATAAGCCATAGCCATCACTCAACATCATTCTGCTACCGCTTCTCCTCCCTCAAGGCTTGATGCTTGATTCACCACAAGTTTAAGAGTCTAAAATGTATTATGTTTTGCTCTACTTGAGAACTCTGTGCCTGTCATATCAGGAGTGGGCTTGCCAAAAAGTACTCTAAAACTTTGGATTTGCAGTCAAACGGAAGCCCTGCAATCCAGGCATAGAAAATGTACTCCGCTCAATGATATACTTATTCTAAGATGTATCTGCAAATATAGTTTTTAATTACTCTGACTAAAGCACACCCTAAAGACAGGAGGTCCCTTACAGAGCCAAATAAAATCAGTGTAAACACAAAACAGAAAGTCACTGTGGCAACTGTACTCCCGTGACTGAGAGCTTGTCTTTTGTTGTGCCAGTGGAGAACAGTTGATATTAAGTTTCACTACATCATCCATAATGTGCAGTCATTATGTCATTTTCAAGCTGTGTTTTCCAAAGGAGAAAAGACATGCCAGGCAAGTTGCATGGAAGAAGTTTCCCAAGAAATCCAAGAACACATCCTTAAGTGCACAACATGAACACTAGCAAAATATATTGATGCTGACAAAGCATCTGCCCTGTATTACTGGTTGCAACCTGCCAGTGACCCTGACAGACCTGGAAAGTACTGGGGTGCACAAGAAGTCAGGCATGACCTATTCCAAACAAATGTAACCAGTCTATGAAACAGTTTTGTCATCAATGAAGCCCTGAATACCAGGTGCAAAAGTCTCTGAGGGTCCCTACTCTATTACAAGTGTAAGAGACAGAGCTAAATGAGGTTCTCGCCAAGAGTTCACTGGTTGATTCATGGTCTCTGTATGGAATATTTATAGAACTGACATGCTGACCACAACAAATGATGTCGGACTTCCTTTGTCCAAGAGTAAGAGAAGAATAATAGGATGGGGCTGCACTGATCCAGATGAAAGACCATCAGCCTGATCTGTGTGCTAACTCTATGTTTAGCTTATCTTTCAGCTGGCAATTTCTTAAGATAATCGCTGCCTCTCTGCAAAGCACCATATTGCTGTCAGCACATTATGATAATCAACTCAACACTCATCTCCATCTTGCCACATATTCACTTTAAATCTGCTGACTTAAGGACCTACGTGGAGTAGATGTGAAGACACTGAGCCAAAATGCATGTTTAGCTCCTCATTTCTCCTTTGAACTCACATAATGGAATGGTAAAATATCTCATTTCAGCTCTGTGCGGGGCAGGCGTATTGTTTAGCCAAAAGTTTTCCAGAAGGCAGACACTTCAGCGGCTTAAGCACTGTCAACACAGACTTAACTGATGTTCTTCCAACTACAGAAGAAATAGTGACAAAATAGATTGTATATCATCTGCAAATGAAGAGATGACGACTGATGCACGTTACTGCCATGTGTCTGAACCTCACAAAACCAAGGACACCTCCTAAGATAATTGCATAGTCATAGTCCTCAAATCCCCAACTTTTACCTGGCTATGCTTTTAGGTGTCTTCTACATACATTAATGGTATTTACTGAGATGGAATATATTAAATAAAGGCAGTAACACACTATTTAGAGCTCTGTCGAGAGTTACATGAAGTTAGAAATCCACTACAGGCCAACAGTTTCACCTCCACATCCTCTAGTTTCCAGTTTTCCAGGAGCGGATATTATTTCTTCGGTCGAACACATATGGGCAATGACGGATGTATTTGGAGACGGATGTTTGTGCTCAACCAACCACTCCCTTATCAGGCCATGAGCACTAATAGCCTAAAACAAATGGAAACCAGAAGAGATGTCTGGCTGCCTGAAGGACTGGGGGAACGAGGAAAGAAATAGTTAAATAATTTTGTGTTCTTCCAACAGTGCACAGACTTTGAAAAGTAGTTAATGTTTCCTGCAAGATGAGAGTTTAATTCTCAGCGGGGAATGGAGAAGCTGAGGTCAGGATACAGGTGAGACCAAAGATGTGAACTGGAGCATCCAGAGTATATACTAGTCAGTGATTTGTATTTATATTATCGGCTGTGGATCAAGACGACTCGTCAGATTGAGAAGCAGGTGACACTTTTGGGACAGTAGCGCTGTACGGTACAGGTCACTCACTACAGCTGAGGCATGTAAGCCTCATTCTTAGTTGAGGCCAGCCATGAAGAGAAGCGAGCCAACCATATGTGCTCAGGACAACAGGAGGTGCAGAGGATAGGAAACAGGGCTGTCAACAAACAATTCTAAACAACCACAGCAAGCCCCAAGGTTCTGGAGGCTGGATCCATTTCCTTGCTTAATCATCATCTTATGGTTGCAGTATCTTCCAGAAACATTAACCAAATATTAGTTGCGCTTGTGATAATACTACGAAATGTTAGTCTTACTTTAATATTTCAATTATATGTTTCCAAGTGGGCACAAAGAGGCATGTAAATCCAACGCATGTAACATCATGAGTTTACACACCCTGCCGCTCAGTAATTACCTTGAGGTCAATGAAACTGACAACTCAGAGGGGTTGACATAAGCAAGGTCAATTCTTCCACACACACACAAGCAATTAAGCTGTCTGTGCACATCTGACATAGTGTAAACTGTGTGTCAGACATGTATAACATAGAAACCCAATATCTCCATTTACAAGGCAAGTCTGAGCCTATACAACTGAGACGTCAACGTTGATACTTGAGAAAGTAGAATTAGGTATGTCAGGGTATTTGATCATTATCTCTAGTGTTTCGGTAAATAATGCAGGAGAATGTTACATTGAATCGTACACTTTCCTCCTGCATTAGTCCACTAAATACAAGATAAGAAATAAGGTATTGATATGCAAGATAAACATGAGAATTGTGTTAATTATTAAAGTATCTAGTATTTTACTTTATATATAGTAAAAATGCAGGGACATGATAATTTGTGTTGAGATTAATATATAATATATGAGATTGTGGAGATATGCACTTAATATATTCACAGTCTGTCTGATTTATGCGAGTCACTCTGCTGGTCTCTTGTAGTGAGGAAACTCAACACTATGACCATTGACCACAGTGTCAGAAAAATGATGCGATGTGATAAGAACCACAAAGGAACGACTTCTAGACTCAAAGAAAGTGATAAAATCTGAAATCAACAGCATTTACACAAGTATGAGCCTTATGAAGATATTATGTAACATTAGCATCTAGTTTCAGACTAAACTGCAACGAGTCCAAAGAGATCTTTAGTGACAAAACAAACCATACAGAACATTATTTGTGGTTTTACTGTGACTACTTGTTTAAAACAGAGCTAAGCTAACGGAGTAATGATGTAAACTATCAGCCAACAGAAGACACAAATATATGACACTGTCTTTTTCACCGAGGTTATGAGGTTTCTTTTTTTTTTTTAATGAAACCATAATACCAAAAAATAATAAATATGAGTAAACAATGAGTTTTATACTTCATTCAGTGAGTGATAGCATAGATATAGTAGATTTCTACAACCTGTTTTAATTCCTGATTAATTTGTTACAACTATAACCAGTTAAATCACGACATTGGCTCATATAGGGTCAAGACTTCTAACGAACATTTCTCGAAGTACGACATAATTGTTTATCACTAGCAGCGGTTGTAGAAAAACTGAAAATATGTCCAAACTTGAAGCCGATTACCTAAAATGTTCAGTTATTGGTTGAACAGAACAGAGCAGCAGAGCCAACAACCTGGAGGCTGTGGGACATGAAGTGGCTCATTTGGATTTAAAGGACCAGCGCACAAAACAACCTTTCTGGTGTCATTCAGAAAGAGGTTTGAAGATGGACCTGTGGAGTTTAATTAATGAAGAATTCAGACCCAAGCAGAGCATTTACAGTTTACGTAGACCAAAGGGAAATGTTTAAAATGCATAATTCCATTTATAAAAAGCAAAAATATCACTGATTTCAATAACCAATTCACCATGTTCAGTATATAATTATGTTGAGATAAACCAAAAACTTGCTGAAAAGTTGTTTGAAATGAACCAAAAATAACAGCTGACAGATAAAAACCACATACAGGGTGTTTAAGTGTTAGGACAAGTTCCCATTTTTGTTGCTTGACGTCTCCACTTGTAGTCAATTTTCTTTATTTCATTTAAAATGATGAATGGACTCAAGTCAGTGCTCACTGTCATCTGGTCACTATCCAGAAACAGTGACCCGTGTCTGTAAAGCCCAACCCAGAACTCCGTCCCAGGGTGGAGCAAAAATGGCTTCATAAGACTGTAATTGCTGTTTCCCATCATCTCTAAAAAATGTCTCTTTAAGACTGTGGCATTCAGGAGTTCCTATCAGGGACTCGTCATCTCCAGATGGTGTGTGAGCACACTAAACTGGATATACAGTACAGAGTAAGGAATGGACACATACTGTACACGTGCACATAAATTTACAACCTTCATGCTGAGAAGGCATATATATGGTTAATATTAGATGTATTAAATACACATGCATAAACATGCTGCTGAAGAATAACAACGTACATCTGTCTCTGTGGTGGATCTAGAAAAGTGTATATGTGGTGGTAAAGGGCAGCATGGTGGTGTAGCGGTGAGCACTTCCTCCTCACAGCTAGAAATTTTTGTGCATTTTCTGTGTTGAGTTTGCCTGTTCTCTCCAGGTCCATCAAAACAAACAGAAATATGAAGGTTAATCCTCCTGCAATGTCATGAACCAATATACTAATGAAAATCTGTCAATAGCTGCTAAATGCTAATGCTAACTGCTAATGCAAATGTCTGTACTTTGTCAATTAGGATGGATAAAATGCGTAACATGAGATTAACATTTCACAGAATTGATGGCATGTCCTTTTAATGAAAGTGAATACAATAAAAGATTCACAAAAAAGTTCATCGTTTCTTTTTTCACAACAGGAACAAAACTCTGCAGTTCTTTTAAAGTACTACTCTCTGACAAAAATACAATGATTGCCTTTAAGACACACCAAAGTTAAAGAGCAAAACACTAAATCGTGTTAAATAAATCTTGTGTTATCCTGATACTATGTTGATCAGTATTTTCTGGTACCTCTCTATGTATCTTTGTTTTTGAAAAATTCCAATACAAAATATTTGAAAATAGAAAAACTTAGAGGAGTAGCTGCCCACGCTTCCCCCTTTAGATATGCCCCTGATGTCTGAACTAATGATGCTGTATTCTTTTACAGTTGGTGAGAATATAGATATAATCAAATCAAAATTTGTGATTATAAAAGGGTTACTTCCAAATGTATAGTTGCAAATGAAAATTATCTTTGTGTATGTGTATAACATTCCTCTTTTCATTATGCAGTTCCTTTTGATAGATTTCTTGAAAACACAAGACAACAAAGCCAGATTTGAGCCAAAAAGATTAAGGACACTTTACAAGGAGTACTAAACAGGTTCACAGATGGGTCATGGAACACTTTACATAGCTACTTGTGTGATACAAACATGTAGATCTCATGCATTTTTGCCTTTCATCCGCATGAAAACTTTGGTTTAGGTCACTGAAAAGGATTATTTCTGAAAAATCCAGCCAAAGCGGAGATTTCAGAAAGCTGTGTACAGGGGGAGATGGAGTTTTAAGGTTCTAAATGTGACAGTATATAACAAATAAAGCATTAGTGTCATGTGTTTAACCTTTATTTATCCCAGTGACGCTGCTAGCACATTCATTCCTGTTTGTGTGAATGAACACTTTTCTGAAGATCATCTGGTGTACGATGTTATTATTGAAAACAGAGGTGGGGACATACCCATTTTTATAAGTATATATGGCCCCATGTAGCCACAGTTCCATCTATGTTGTCATGGTAATGCTTTGTGATGCTTGTAGCACTATACACTTAAGAATGTCAGGTAAACGCACAACAAACCCAATGTTTGGACAATGGAACACATTTCAGACAAACACTTAAACAGGCAAATATCAAAACCAAGCTAACTGTCCAAGATCAGTGTATTGCATTTGTAATTTCATAAAACAACAGACCAATATGAGAAACGATGCACCGCTAAGCTAATACTAAGCAGATTCAACAGAGCACTACTATTTCTCTAGTGCTAAAACTCGCCTAATGAGCCAAAGATGATGTTGCGTTATGAAATGATGATGATTTTTGCCTTACCTTTGCTGTTTTCTGATCATAACTTGGTTTTATATGAATTAAATGTCTGCTATTAGCTAATCCATTGATTTGTGCTATATTTGTGACTCGAAAAACAAATGGTCCAAGGCTGAACAGGTTATATCTGAATGTCAAAATATTCTTAACAAAAGGCATTGTTTTTACATTTGCAATACTATGATCATTTAAAATACACTGATCCACCCTAAAGTGAAAGTGTTTATTTTACTTTCTCTGTAATATAATGCATTTATTTATTGTCTTTTTCCATAGTTTTCCAATTCATAAAACAAACTTGTGTCTCATTAAATGTATTCTTTTTAAAACATCTGGTTTACCTGTTGAATATAATGCAAATAGTGAAGTGGGGAAAAAAATGGTCAGGAATGTTCCTTGGAATGTTTTTATCACAATTTGTTAATATATTGGGAATTCTATTGAGATGTTTTGCCGTTATGTGCTCCCAGAAAAGTAGTTTAAGCATCTTGAGTTGACATATGGTGTCTGAATATGTCAAACTGTTGGAAATTCACAAATATTCCCTGTGAAATCAGAAAAAGAATCATTTTACTGTACTTTTTTTTTTGTTGTTTTTTTTTAAATAAACTGTTAATACTGATCATTGAGTGCTCCTGTGAGGCTTTTTTTTTTTTTTAGAAACATTTGGCTTTATTGTCCACTTTTAGACACTTGTTAATACAGTAATCAAGAAGTAATTAGAAGTATTAAGCTGCGATACTTTGATGAAGTATATAAAGTAGTTACTGATAAGCTTAACAGGAAAGTAGTAAACTGTAATGAATTAATGTAAGTGGGAAAACAGCCCACACGTACACACACGCACACATTCACATTTTTTAAAGTGGTCACCCAAAACTCTCGAGCTCAAGTGTGTTTTCAATAAGGCAATTTATTTCCGCAGGCATTTCAGAAAAATAAAATGAGTGGAGGGATCATTAAATCTTGACTCCTTTAAGAGCACACAGAAACAATTAAATGCACTGGGATGATTTTTAAACAGGAGCAAAGTATTTGTGGGGGTGGTAGACATGGCATGTTGGGGATTATACAGCCCATGAGAAACAGATTTATGACAGGCAGTAGTCAGAGTCTAACTAAAACCTCCCTTTGCATTAAGAACGCTTAAAGAAAGAAACATGAAGAGTGAACTGAACCAATTCTCTCGATGTCATCATTTCTAACCACAGTGAAGTTGATTGTATTAATGTGGTAGTGCCCATCAGACCGTGACTGGTGATTCATCCCTCCCTGTACCCTCCTATCCTGTCGACTCATAAATTTTGTAGACTTACAGCTGATTCCGATCATGACAAAGCTCTCTGGACAGGGGCTAACTGATGACAACAGCATCGTTGTCCTCTTTGACTTCATTTTATTTCTATGACTTTATATCGCCACTCAGCACAGTGGCATTAGCAGTTCTACTTGCTCCCTCGCTGGCTTTTCACTCCAGTGAGGGAGGATGTCATCTGTATTGTACCCTATCTTGGAAAAACACAGGCCTCGTGCTCATTTCTCTGGCATTGCAAAACAGACTGAGCAGGACTGAGAAGTAAACAGTGGTGTATTTGCCTTCCCAGAACAACAAACTCCAGTTTTCCCCTCAGGGTTTATGGCTACTTCCACAGACAGTACGGTGCCTTTGTGTTTGTTTGTATATTTGTGTCATATTTTCTCAGCTGAGGATGTTATTTTGGGGCAGTGGTGTAAGCTTTATGATCCTGCATCTTTCACCCTGAACCTCAATTATGTTGCGATAATGCATAAAAAAAAATTATTAAAAAAAAGCCAGCGCATTCAGATTGTGTCCCAGATGGAACCTGTTTTATTTTTCAGGCCTGGTGCTGATTAATCAGGCTTGAATGTCTTTTTCACTTTATTCTGACCCCCTTGGACCAGCTCAATGCAATCAGCTCCAAGTGCAATGGAAATTACTTCCTATCTTTGTGGTTATTGGTGCACGACCCAGGAGAGGCTAACGCTAATATCTCTGCAATCTCCTCAGTTTAGGGGAGTTTAAGATCGGGATCAATTCAGCTCTGCAGCCGTTATCAGATGTCATAGAGCCTCTGGAACTGTACGCCTTCACCAGCGTTTCACTCAATTTGGCAGAAAAAATGTTGCCATTGTGCAGAAAGCTGAAATCGCACTACTCCTGCTGTTCCACATGGAACCCAACTATGGAAAAAATATGAAGAGCATTTTTTTTTATTATTCTATTTGAATTGTGCTCCTCTCTAGACATGCAGTCTCACAAAAAAAAACCCCAAAAAAACATTACATCACCCTTGTTTTCATCAGTTTCTTGTTCATTTTAATGCCTGGTACAACAAAAGGTACATTTGTTTGAACAAATATAATAATAATAACAATAATAATAATAATAATAATAATAATAATACACACACACACGTATATATAAGCATCTAATTTGTGTGAAATGGCTCAGTGGACTGCATCTCTTGTTGCATGTGTTACAGCACCAAAATGGCAGCATATTTCAACTCTTACTACAAAAGTGAGATTAAAAAAGCATTAAAGGAGGTGAAAATCAGCACAGGTCTGGTCATGTGAATGTGGACAGAAACATAAAGGATGATGTATTTCAACAATTAAAACAAACTGACTCACCTTACGTGTAAAATTTATTTATTTTAAATGGACAAATATGTCATCAAAGGATACAAAAATGACTTGCATTTCACCACTGACTATAACATGTGTTTTGTTTGTCATGTGTCAGAACGTTAGAAAAGTAAATGCTGTGGAATTGCAAAACACAATGGAAAATACATACCATATTTAAATCTAAAGGTGGTCCAATTAAGTATTACTGTTATTTTTTGTTTCACAGACTGTTGTCATGGATGTAGGCAAGAGAAAGTATGATTGGCCAACAAATGAACACTTAAGCATCTGTCAGTTTTACACATTAAACCTTTAATAATGTTCATGGTTAGGTTTAGGCATTAACATAATGCCCTGGTAACAAAGCCTTGGTAACTTTGTTTCTGGTTTTATACAGAAAATGTCTGCAAAGATGTGATAAAATGTATTTAATGATTTTAAACCAAACCACAATGAATGATGCCAAAACCTCCAGTAACCAGAATGCCAACCTCTGGTGGCAAAACCCTGGATTGAGTTTACCATCAATTTCAACCCTATTGAAGAAAGGCAAAGAAAATAAAATGAAAAAGTGGATCATTTAATGACAAATTACTGTACTATATATATATATATATATATATATATATATATGGTTAGCAGAAACATACAATGGCAACATTTTATTCTGGCGTTGGGTTTAAGTTACAAGAGGCTTCCTTAAAGGACATAGTCTTCCTCTAATAAAAAGTAATGACAGTTTTTGGGTTTTTTTTCTAACAGAATCTTTCATTCCCTAAGGTACTGTAAGGTAATGACTATCCCAAATCCTTTCGACTCCTCTCATAAAGAGCTCTTGTCGGGAAAGAGTGATGTGAGACCAGACTAGTCTAAAACTGGGGCGTGGAGAAGATTATTAATATTATGACAGCTAAGGCTAATTGTTCATAAGATGATTCTATGAGAAAGTGTCTCTTTGTATGACTCACAGTCTATCATCAGTCTATGTGTAGAAAATCTTTCCATTTACTATATTAAAGGTTTGTATTGTGTCCAAACTGTCACTAAGATTCCAGAAGAATCCTGGGATATAAAAATAATCACTTTTCTTGGCCTCGTTCACAATGACGTATTACTTACAACCTTTATGGCATCTCAAATACTGACAGTCTCCCCTTTTTCTCCTCTGTCTCTCCCCGTTTGACTCAACTGATTTCACATGCCTGAATTTCACTGTTGCTTGGAGGGTCTTTGGTTGGTTTTGTGTCGTTATCACAGTGTGCTGGGATTGCTTTCTTAGTCAGCATATCGGACCCAGCAGGAAGGAACACGGAGCAAACAGTATGATTTCTACCTCCACTAAAGAGGAATACATGGGGCGAGAGTTGATTCACCCAGCAGATGCCTCTGAGGTCCTTTTGCAGACAAGAAGCCTCGTAGAATACAGATAATTAAATGCATTACAAAACCATCTCAGGCTACTGTGCATGGTGGTGCAATTACTCCATGTCAAAAAAGCAGGACTTTCAAAGAAAACCCATGGCGTAACATTGACTTTGGAGACAGAACTGCACATCTTAGCACTATTTGCTTTAGAAGCCGTGTTTTTTTTCTAATAAATTTGAATAACATTGTTCAAAGCCAAATGAAATATGAGTGCCAGACAAGCCAGGCCAAACACCTTCTTGAAGAACGGTTACATCAATGGAGATGAGGGTTTTATGAGATGATTGATTATATTTTGCAGCAACTTGGCAAAAGCACATCACGGTCAGAAATATATCCAATAAATAAAGCCTGATTTCTCTTGTGTCAACAGTTAATCACCCAGCACAGACACTATGTTTTCCCTCCAATCTCTGCGATATAAATGATGAGTTTTGTGTCTGGTTCAGATTCGGCTTGGACGTTGTTAAAACACTAATAGAAGTGTTGAACTGAATCTAAAAAACACCAAAGCGAGCGCCGTGCAATTTACAATTCCAATCATACTTTTCTGATTAAGTTGAAAGTGTTTCGTAATCTTACAACCACAGTGGTAAAAACAAAACTTGTCGCTGCGTGTGAAAGGAATTCCAGGAGTGGAGGACCACTTGAGCGCATTTATTGTGCAGTCCTTAAAAGCTGCTAGACTCCCAAAAATGCAGACCCCATTGTAAAGCCTCGTTGTAGCCTCAAGTCCAGACCTCCATCCGGTGTTGTGAGCAGACTCATAGTCTGACATGGCTCAGGTCACAGTTTGAAGGTGCCAATAGCCCACCCAGGACCACCAGTTACCCATGTGCATGTACACATTAGTAAACATATTCAGCCAGAACTCAATAGAAAAGCAACAACCATTCAAATCTACTTTCATGTATGCAACATCTTCTGATTGTGTGCTAACCTTTTGCAGTTGTGCTAATTACGTGCACGTCCAAAGAGCCATGTGAATCAGTCTAATGATATTAAACTTAACAAGGGGAAATAGAAAGTCTGTAAACTTAACATGGGAGATAAATATTTCTGTCATTTTTTCAACTGAAAATAATGCTTTTGTGTTATCAGGGGTGGAGGAAGTACCGAAGTTTAGAACTTAAGTAAAAGTATCAAGGCTATGGTGGCCGGGAAGTGCAAACCACTTTTACATTTCACAAAACACATTAACAAGTTTGAAAACAAAATTACATGTAAAATACATATACATGTTGAAAACAAATGTGCAAACAAATTTACAAAACACTTTTACAAGCGCCGAAACAAATTTACATTTGGCAAAAACACAAATACAA
>JAPSES010000109.1:3191903-3211728 GCA_029822895.1 Maxillicosta whitleyi | reverse complement strand
TCCTGAGGATCCTTCCAAGAGCTTTTTCCTTATTTAATCCAAGGACAAAGGTAGTCATATAATGTACAGATTTTAAAGCCCTTTGAAACCAATTTGTGATAAAACAGACTTAACATGGATTTTTTTTTTTTTTTACAACAAAAAGCCATTGTACACTTCCTATAGTATTCATTTATTTAAAAAAAAAAAAAAAAAGAGCACTTAAAAAAAGATAAGTCTGATGATTTTCCTCTATTGGGAGGATGCTTTACTTTCACGCCAGCTGCAATCCAAATATTTTCTGAAAGATTTCATTACCCTAAGGCATATTTTTCTAAATCACAAAAACCCCAAGGACTGAATTAGCACAATTTCACACATTTTTTTTTTTTTTTTAGCTGTAATTACATATTTTTCTTGTATTAAGTTGCCTGTACTAGATATATGACATGATACAGTACATCTACTTGAAATAATACACTGTTCAGTCAAACCGCTGACAAATAGAGCAAACATTTGACTTTGCATTACAGGTTCAAATACTCAGGGAGAAAGCAAAATGCTGTAGGACTCCACTGATGTTTGCGCCATTAAAAACATGCATCCTCTTGTGAATAACAGCAGAACACTTTCCAAATGGGCTGTTGTGTCGAAACCTTAGATTTCCAAAGGGAGAAAAGAAAAACTTTTTGTAAGTTAATGTCTTCCTTTTGGAACCGCTATCATACATGTATCCGTGTCTTGAGAAATGTTGTGCCATCTGATTCCTCATGTATCAGTTGGAGAGTAAAGTACTCAGAATGGGTCGGATATATATCCCGTGCATGTTTTCATCAAAAATCAAAAGAGCTGCGATATGTATTAAAAGTGATGTTCGCTGTAGATGAGTAGGACTGGGTGTCTCTGAGGTGCTGATTGACCAGGCAGATGGAGTTTAAATAATGATGAAAAGGCATCAGCAAGGTTGACCCCCTCCATCTATGCTTAATCTGCAGCCAAGGAGAGATTTTATTTTCCTTGCAAGATCAGGGGAAAAAAAAAAAAAAAAAAACGGCCCGGGAATCATTCTGCTAAACCCTCGGTTGGCAGGCTCGGTCTTGGAGTGGTTCAGCATCTGTTGCTTTATTTTCCTGTGGAATTCTCTGCTCTTTTTCACTAAATGATTTCTTGCACCATATGAAATTGATTAATCTTTCATAACAGCAAGACCTGCCTTAATTTTTTGAAAAAGTCCAACATCTTGAATTTACTTTATTATAGATTTAAAAAAAAAAGATGAAAGAAAAAAAAGACAAAATCAGTTTAATAACTAATAGACTTTAAAGTTAATCCATAGGAACACTTTGTTTGTTTGAGGTTGAGTAATGACTTGTTCTGGTCTGTCTTGAAATGTTTTAGTCATAAAGTTATTCTTTTAGTAATTAATGGCAGGAGTTGTAAACAAGAACATGATGAACCCAATAAAATAATAAACGAGCAGACAAATTTACACATGGCATTAAATCAACACATCTGGCCTTACCTCCAAGTTTATTTAGCTTTAATGGGCTCGGGTAGCAAATGTTTTGCAAATTTAACGATAGGATATTTTTCTTGCGTGTCATAATCCTACATCTAGAAGTGTATTTATCATATGATATAAGAAAACAACTAAAAATGACCTTTGGTATACCAGTTGGTAATGACCAGTGGAGATGACATAACTGTTTTTGCTTCCAACCTGAGTCAGTAAAGTAAAAATCAGGAACCTTTTCAAATCTTGCGCAGTCATTTGCACTGAAGCTTGACTCTGACCTCCTTCCCGGTGACACCATCATGCACCTGTGCAGCCGAGGACCTCAGGGACGGTCCCTGCTCAAACCATGCCTGGGGCCTCGGGCCTCCCTGTCGTGCCTGATGTATATCGGAGTGTCCCAGGGTCCTCTCCCAAGGTGTGTGTCCCCCTCCAGAGACCCGATTAAAACCGCCTGCACTCTCAGCTGTGTTTGCTGCTTGTCAAACAGTCTGGTTTATGGGCTTCATTAGTGGAGGAGGTGGGTTACATATGGGGAGTGTGTTTTACTGCCACTGGCTGTCTGTAAAGTCCAGAGATCACGACTCGTCTGACACTCAGTAAATCAGCCAGGCTTTTGCACGTTTCAGAACACAAGTGCAAACCGGATGAGGAAAGGAGCAGATAAGTATTGTAACATAACTGCTTCAAACTTACCTTTCCAAAAACAGTAACGGAAACAAGAATACAACAAGTTTTTATTTAACAGAACCAGTGCCCTGTAACCGTTTTGGATGATTTATAACCCCTGCATCCGTAATTTTTTTTATGGAATTTCTTTGTTTGAGCGGAGTCTGAAGTGTGAAATACAGGCCCAGAAAGCAGGATGTGAATCTGTGTGGGTCAGTTTTAGTTTGGTGATGACACCATGTAGCTTGAGGCATGTGTGTGACCTGCAACAGTTTTTATTGACTTAATGTAGTATGTTATGAGCTTGTGATAATATATTGTAATGAAGATTTTGATTGTCTGTGGCACTTTTATAACACATAGACTAAATGTCTGATAAGGCTGCCTTTTCACAAGAATTATCATAAAATTAATATTTGAATAAAAGACACCTGTATATAATATTGTTTTTTATGGGTGTACTGAAATATTTATTGGATCCAAGACATCTGAAACATACTTTCTGATAGAGTCATCAAATCATAAACCTTCTCAGATCACAAAAATATGGCATGAAGATGTCTTAAAGCAGGTGGTTGAGGTATTAAAAAATAATAATTTATTGTGTGTTTAGGTCTTTGACACGTTTAATGTAACCAACAACAGCCAACATTAACTATGATTAAATTTAATGGTCAGAAATGTCAAAATGATTTTTTTTATTTTATTAAAAAATAATTAGCATTTCATTTTGGTGATTGAGAACAGACGTGAAACTGATGTAAGGGTTTTGCTTTGTTGGTCAGCTGCTAAAGTCTCCAAATCAAATTATTGGACCTTCACGTTAGTGCTTATTATATCAAGTACCAGTGCCACAAATCTAATATTGGGACTTATTTAGACTTACTGGCTAGGAATATGTTTTCCTACCAAATATGTCTCCTAATGCAGTGAGACATAAGAGTACTTAATGCCAGTGAGTGAATACATATGGGACTAAATTTGTTCCATCTCTGAGAGATTTAGTCAGAGGTAACCCTATATTTTCTGGGCATTTTTTGTGGGGAGTGTGAGTGAAGAGACAGGACTAAGGAGTCATAACAGAAACCCTCCTCTGTTCGTCTTAATGCAGACTGACTATTGGCTGTGACTCCCATTTTAATTCTTACCCAACCAGGTCGCTTTTACCATTGATGTGCTGGAAAATAATAATATGCACTTTAAGGCCCGTGCCAGACGTGGCAGAAGTGCTGCTCTGTGGTAGCAAAAGTAGTTATGTTTCCCAAGATGTAGGTTCAGTTTAATGATGCAAGGAAAACGAGGGCTTTCCCTTGAGCTTACCAGTGACTATTCCTATTTTTCAAGCAATTTCACCTGTCCACAGCTAGCGTCACAACACAAATTGATGTGTTGGGGTTTGACATTGATGTCTTTTAGGGTTTTCAGTCTTTGTTGTGGAAAACTGGGAAACAAATGACTCTAGTCTCAACAGAAGCAATGAAATACCTGTATGTGGGAGTGCTGTCACTATGAGGTTTTTAGTGCTTTGGCACCAAGTTGACAAGCCAGCAAATCTGGCAACTCCTGTGCCTCTTTGGTGGTTTCATCATCCACGTTCCTGGTGGTCTTCAACCCACCAAGCGAACACATTCAGCCGTGTAAGCAGTCAGAGGGACCTGGCAGGAAGGCAAACCTGGCAAACTGGCTTTTCATCCAAGCAAAGTGAAGTGTGTACGGCACAGCATGAGAGTGTGTGCATTGTGGTGGTGCTGTCTACTATGGGAGCAGACAGCCCTGTCGTGAATTTAAACAGCTCACTGAGGACGAGGCTCTGGCAGCTCAACGCACATTTGAGGTGACGCGTCATAAAAAAAAGGCAACAAGCGTTTAATCTCCTTCTCCTTGAAAAAAAAAAAAAAAAAAACAGCTCCTTCTTTCGCTGAGTTCCCCAAAAAAAACACAGCATTCTCCAACGACGCAGATGGGGGCTGAATAATTCATGGCAACACAGGCAAAGTGTCCTCATGCAGCAGTTCTATAAAAATAATCCCATAACATCATCACACTCACCCCCTCGCTTGCAGTGTTCATATAAGGCACCTGGGAGACGCCGACTGGCCTTTCAGCCTCATGACTCAGACTTCATTCACTGTACCTCCTCTTGTTCTTTGTGAAAACTTTGTGAGAAAAAACCCCAAGCATTTTAATGAAAAATAATGTGGGCTATTGTGACAATCCAGAGGTCGAGATCTTTTGCTACACCCTGTCCGCATTTATGAGAAACAACTCCTAAAAAACCAAATGTGCCAATGTTGCAGTGTGAATACAGAGGAATGAGGAAAGATAAATGCTACATGTCAGAGGAGAGAGATAGAACGAGTGTTTTCTGAAGTGTATGTGTCTGGGCTTGGCTTCCAAGGGGGCAGCCTACTTATTTTGGCTGATTTTGTTCTTCTTGGCAGAGCCAACATTAACAGTTGTCCATCCCTTCCTTTAATGTGCTTCCAAAGTCAAGTTGAACAATTTTATTAGAACAGTACTTTGCCCTCCCGGGAGACATTTGACATGGATGAAAAAAGCAGGAACTAATGATAAAAGATGAAAAAGCAGCCGGCAGGAGATAAAAAAAAAAGAAAATACAGTAAAGACAAAGAGTTGCTTAAAGGTTCACTGAGTAGGATTTGTGCATGTTAATGTGTTTATAGGAAGTTTGTGTTGGAATCTGTGTTAAGCTGCAGCCTTGATTCGGGCTGATTCAGTTTCGTAGCTAAATCTGCTGCACACAGTTGTTCAACTCAAGATTGAGCATAAGAATTTTTGCAGGAAAAATGACCCATATTCTCTGTATAGAAATCAGCACAGGCCATTATCATACATACAGACAACTGAGATTGTTGTTAGCTTGGAAATTGAGTTAATGTCAACAAATGACCCCAGAAATAAACAGCAGTGATGAATTTATTGAACATTCTTTTATCCAAGACTTTCATCTTTTATAAATAAACTTGAAAACTAGTGATGTAGTGTAGGGTATACACCAGTATATGGTGTATAATTACTTATGTTTCGGTGTATACCCATTTCTAAACCCCCCCTGCTGTGAACCATTAAGTAGAATCTGAGAGCCAAACTGGTGGTGGATGGTAAAGCCATGACCCGCCTACTCTGCCTCTAATTGGCTAGTACTCGCTGCCTTCACTGATTACATTGGTTAACTGAGGACTGATGAGCCAATCACAGGCAGAATAGGGCAGGTCATTCTGAGGAAAATATTGCTAAATAGCGCTGACCACCTCTGGAACCTGACTGGACACCTCAGGTGCCAGTGCCACCCCAGCTGATTGACAGGTCACTGCACGTCTCATTGAAAGATGCACGATTATTGCGAACAAGAAAAGCAGAATAAATGTGTTTCAAGTGAGTGACACATATTGAGAGAACCTACTTTCACGGAATACTTAACTGAGGTAAGTTTTAAGGTAGTTTAGAATGAGTCACCGTTTTAAACTACTGGTCATATGACTGGATGTAGGGAAGAGATGTCACCAAAGGTTCTGTGTGAGTAGGCTAATGTTATGGAAAGCTAAAGTTATAAAAGGCTAACGTTATGAAAGGCTAACATTATCCTAGGTTTGCCTCATATTGAATACATTTACATCATGCAGCTGCTTGTGTGACCAGTAATACCTACAAACTGCTCCTAATCAAGTCATGATCATTTTATAATAGTGAGCAAATACTTGGAAATAGAGTCGTCTTATATGTCACTGTTTCTAAAACAGACCATTGTTCTTGACTACTTAAAAAAAAGAATACATAACACTTAATGAATTAAACTAAGGGAATTTCACATTTTTCTCAGTTGTGTGTGTTAAGATCCATATATAGTACATATATACACATATATACATAATACATATATGAAGTTTGTATCGGAGTGTGTGTTGTCCTCAAACCTTGATATTACTGATTTAGGTTACAATCTCCTGGTGGTGAGTGCTTCGTGTAGGCGTCTCAGCAGTGAGCGTAGGGATTTAAGCATTAAAAAAATGAGCCATGTTCTCTGTGTAGAATTCAGTGTAGGCTTTTGTTATGCGTGTAGCCAACTGACCATCAGATGACCCAGCTCAAACCAGCAGCATTGAATTTGTCAAGCATTCTTTCACATTTTCAGCTTGTATATATAAAGGCTTTCCGTATAATGCCTGAAATACTAACTCTAAAATGTAACAACCACTAAACTAATGGTATTTTCACACCTACCTCATTTGGTCAGGACCTTCAGATTTAAGTGACTTCAGTGTGAAAGCACAACTAACCAGACCAGATGTATAGGCTACAATGTAAAGATGTGAACTCTGGCTCAGGCTTTCAGGTGTGAAATCACCATAAAATAACTTAAATCCTCAAGATAAAGCAAATAATAAACTCTTAAAACTAAAACGTACACGCTAAATACAAATGCTTAAAATGTGGAAGCAATGATCAGAAATTAACAAATAGTTGGAACGAGACAAAAAGAAACTCTTCTATGTTGTTGAGTGCAGTTTTTGCTCACGTCTTTTCTTTGGGGACTTAGAGGTGAAACAATGACAAACAGACACCCCCTGGCTCTCAGCCAAACCCCGACCCTCGACCCCCCCAACCCCTCTGGATGTGATGTGATCTCCCCCATAGTGGATATTAACAGTGACCCCTCATGTTCTTAATATGACCCATGGACAACCTCACTGCGCTCGCTGCTTGGTCTGTTCCAACTGTGTACAATGTGGTCAGTTTATTCAAAGCATTCCACTTATGAAAACATGAACCTCGAAAAGGAGATTGACATTGTGATAGTGTTACAGGTCTGCAGTACAATGTATGGAGCAAAAACAAAGGTTGGATAAATATGATTAAATCCATGTTTTGTGTTGTTTATTATTTTTAGTCTGTGCAGCATGGACTGTTATTATAACACATGGATCTGCAATAAAGATGTAATAGTATTGCAATTTTTTATTAGTGTTTATTTTTAGAGCATTTTAACTTTTTGTTTTCAACATAGTTTCGTTTTAGTTTTTAATTAGTTGTAGACTTTGTTGTTTTGTTACACGGGGTAGTAAAAAGTATTTGCGTTGTAAAAAAAAAATAAGATGAATGTGTTTGTGTCCAGAAAAATTCCATAACAGCACCAATGTGGAAAATAGGTTTTATATCTCCCAGAATGCTAAGCATTGCATGAAATAAATAGACAAAAAGATATTGCTTCTATAATTTTAGTACATTTTACAGTTTTAGCCTGTTTTTATTTCATTTGTCAGTCAGACATCGCATAAATCATGCCTAAGATTACACTCTTCATTTTCATCTTTCAATAAAAAAGGTTCAAAAGTTTTTTTCTGTTGCTGTGTTTTTACAAACAGGCAGCATGGTGGTGTGAAAAAGTGGCTTTACGAGCACATAAAAGTGGATACAGTTACAGCACACTGGATTGTGGTCAAAATCTCTTAAATGGTTAAAACAACAGTTGGGTTTTGTGGCTTTTTTCAAATCAACCCTTTCTCTCGCTTGAACTCGGGTCAAAAGAAAACCATGGCACACTATGGTTGAAGTGCAGTCCATAAAAGGAGTGCAGCTCAAAGCAGTGCAATTTATGCAAAACGACTGTGGTTAAACATGATCGTTGCTATTTCATTAGTGCACTTTAGTAATGTAAACCTGTGGAGAGGTCCTCGTGGACAACCAAACAACCATGACTATGTTATTTAGTCATACTTGAAGTGAAATCTGCAGTTAGTTAATAAGCACCACATTTATCATCAGAATTGTAATTATTGCTGGAAAAAGGGAGGCATTTGGGAGTAACGTAGTATATGTGCTCGTGTGGACTGATCTAACTAACGTTCTTTATTTCAGAATAAGACTGGGATTCATCCAGATTTCACATGCATATAAACACACACACACACACACACACACACACACACACACACACACACACGGATACCCATGGCCACATCCGTGCATTTTAGCCCCATGGCCCAGGCTGAGTCTCTTTCTCTTTGTTCTCGCCGAGCGCTTGATTAGAAACATCAAGCATAATTTCCTAATTGGGCTGTCTTAACCACTTTCATCTGGGGGATGCAAGGCGAGCAGGTACAGCCATAATCTAATAACCGTGAACGTGTGGCCCGCTCCAACAGACACATGTAACAGAGGATGTTCACCCTCTGACTCAGGCTTTTCCATGGAACAAATGAGCTATCACATCTTTCATCATTCCTCCCCTCCGGCTCTTCATGGCCTACAGCTGATCCATGGCTCTGTATGGTACCTGCTGCTGGCACCTGCACTGTTAGCACTTTAACCTGCTGTTCTTGTACAGCGTGCTCAGGTAGCACATTTTGGATAGAGTCCTGCATGGACGTCACATGAGCAAAACAGCCACTAGTACATTCATGGGCATTAAGGTCAATTTTAGCTCTTCAAGCAAAAAGATGCTTCCAATCTTTTTTTTTTTATTATTTTTTTTATGTGAACATCAGTCTTAATGATCTGTATTAGAGTGCTTTCAAAATACCATCTGTAACATTTACACATTAAAACATCAACATGCTACAGTAAGATGACATTTATTTTTGCAATGATTTATTATGGACAACTTTAAGGAATGTAATATGTTTGATTTTCATTATTAGTGATTGTTTATTATGTGTTTAAATTATGTAACTGGATTAGAAAGAACTGTACTTTCAGTGGTTTAACTGGTTCAGGAAAAGAAACAATAATAATAATGATGATAATAATAATAATTGAATGTGGAAATCATGAATCACCATCTTAGCACTTATCAAATACATCCCTTAGTTTTATCAGATGCGTTTGTTATGGTAACAGTAGGGAAACAAAAAATGTGTTTTATTTAAGGAGGATATTTGAGTAACGATCACTATCATTGTAATCTAAAAGTCATCATCATGACACTGAACAATCTTTAAAATATTCGAAATATCTTTTTTTAATATTGAAAAGGCCTCCAGGAAAAGAATTTCAGATTAATATTACTTACAAGCCAATGCAGTACTTTCTACCAGCCTCTGTGGACTTCTCATATAAATGTAGCTTGGCTTAAGTATTTGTTGATGAACTCCAAAGTTTTAGTTCAAAAATTCCTTTGGGACAAACAAAAATGCTCATGCAAATAAATCAGACTACATCAAATGCTTTGATAAATGAATGTAAACAAATGCAAGTCAGATGTGGAGAAGTACATAGCGGCAGTCTGCAGAGATCCCCTAACATCATCACTGCAATAAAAAGCTGATGTCAGATAGGCTTTCTAAATGGACAGCAACAACAGAATTGTCAGTATGTACTCAAAAAGTGATTTAGTCATCCCTCTTTGGGGCTGTAGCTTCATATGGCACACATGTTATACGCTTACAGAGGGCCTCATGCATCTATCAAATCTGAGATCAGAGTGTGATTGTGCCTGCGAGTGTGTGTGTGTGTGTGTCTGAGTCAAGGTGTCTCTCTGTACTGGGGAGCTGAAATCTATAGCATACATGTGCAAAACATACGCAACTATGCGAGAAAAGGGAATGAACCCATCCCGCGGGCATTAGTGGAATGCAGCTGGTGAAGGGAAGGGAAGGAGGTGGCGGAGGTGGTGTGTGTGTGTGTGTGTGTGTGTGTGTGTGTGTGTGTGTGTGTACATACCACCCCCCTATTGGTGGTGGTTGTAGTGAAGATAATGGGAAAAGGTGGAGTCTTAAAGTCCTTATCACAGGCCTCAATCTGAGGATTCTGCAGTGCTCACATCCCTTGGGAAAGTCTTACAACCTGGAAAAAAAACCCAGGGGTCAAGGCCAAACCAATAAACCCTCACTATCTGTCCCTCCTTCATGTCCACAATCCGTCTTTCCATCAGTCAGCCTCACAAAATCGTCCCTCCAGCCCACTAAATAAGGGCATGTTGAGTCTGTCAGCACTCAGACACATGGAGGAGACCCCCGCTTACAAACCCGGAGGGGGTTAGGGGTAAAGACAGTCTCTGTGGTAACTGTTTTTTCTATCTGATAAAAGGAAAAGTAACAAATTCCATGGCACTTTTTTTTTTAAGCTGTATGATACCCTATGATACACTTGTCTTATCTTACTGATCTGTCCGCTCTTTTGTCAATCACCTGTTTTTCTTATTTATGTCCCTGCTTATGTAGTCAAGTCAAGACCAAATCCTGCTGTTTATTGAAGTCTGTTTGTCTTCACTATGTCAAATCTGTCAGTAGTTACAAAGGCTTAGACAACTCAACTGCCAGAAAAAGAAAACATTTTAGATTTCTAAAAAAATATATATTCTGTATATATTCTATATTATTATCAGAAATCTCCATTGAAAGGTCCCTTACATCCAGATTTTTTCAGGTATTCAGGTCAAGCAATAAAAGCAAATGGTTGGAACTCACCAGAAGCAGCTATACAAAACTGCACTAACATGGAATTTGTGGTTCAGAAACACTGACGTATGTATCTGTGGTTTACATAATAGAACAATATGAACAATATAAAAAATTATGAGATGCAACACAATATAACATGATGTAACTTTAGTGTCCTTGTGGAGGAATTAGTTTTAGGCTCATTGATGCCTCATAGATACATACATTTCCATTAGAAAAGCTACTAGTCTAAAGTAAATGCAACAAACAATAATCAACAATAATCATAAACTGACAATCAGTAGATAAAAGTTGACAGTTAATAAATAAAAACTAATAAACAACACATAGCGATCAATAAACGAGTCCAATTCTGAATCATAATGACTTGTCATATTCTGTTTACTTTGCACAGGATTTATTACAGTGAATTATTGCACTGTAGATCTATCATGTTTCCAATCAGGTAAAGCTGATCCTTGAGGATAAGCAGAGGCTGGTGTGATGGTAAATATACATATATGTTCATGTTCATATATACTACGGAATAGAACATAAGTAGTCATGCATTGCTGGGCAACTTGATGTTTTCATGCAAGGCCCTGAAAGAGTCAATACGGGAATTATAAGCTTGATAATGACAAGATAAATGGAAAACAAGTTGGGCGAGGTAATAAAACAGCACAGTTCCTCCACTGATGCCTTATACAGACACTGAGGCATAAGCATGTTGTGATCTGTGCACTTACACGAGTGCTTATCTTCAGTAGATTACAGAAAGCTTGGACACAGATACTTGGAGTACCCATCACGCTGGTCACTGGTTGTATACTTGCAGGTTTTCATTGTCCTGAGAATCGCTTTCTTCTGACAGATGCAGCTTATAGTTCCATTTCTGAGGTTAATTAAGTTAAGTTGTGTTGCAAAGCTTTACTGTCCACTCCAGCATGTGCACCCTCCTCATCTGTGCATCAACTTAAGGCAATTGCTTTAGGTTCAGATGAGTTTGGTGCTATTACTGTTGAGTATCGGGGCTTTACATTGATGCTCTGTTGTTCTGAGACTTAATGGCGGAAAATGTAGTAAATGCACATCCAAATGAAAACCAGGGGCCATTGTCAGTGTGTATTACATGTTAGCTGACAGCTTCACTTCTCCCATTGGTCACAGAGCGCCAGTAAACTGCCCAGAGACCAAAGGCCCTTCCTAGAAATATTGTTGAACCATCACAATCCTCCCAAAGTGTTTGCATTCAAAGTATTGCTGGTCAGCCCCCATCAATTACATTCTTGGCAGTCTGCAGCAACGGAGCCACATTTATTTAAGGGTGGTGCCCGCTTGAGAAGCTTGTACAGGCTTTGAGAGCTTTTAGAGATTCAAAGGTACAAGGGGGTGTTTTACTTTGAACTGGCCTCTTTATCATTTCAGCTTAACATCCATTAGAGTGCTGCTGACATCAATAGTGATAGATACTCACCCCCGAAAGACTGTGCTTTTTGACATCTTAAAATGATTACCAGGGTTAAAGAGGCCTTTTAACATTTAAAGCAGTACCGGGGGGTGTACAAGGCGTCCTAGGGAAATGGCACATGACTTCACACTGGGGGAGTCTGGCACATCAATTGACGGTGCTCATGCTTCGCATTAATTTTTGTAATCAAGGCAACAGACAGCCTTTCACAGGCTTACAGCTGATGTCATGCCACACAACATTGCACATAAACAATGTCACTTCACACCCACTGATGTTGAATAAATACTGAAAAAGTGCCTCTGCTCTCAGACAGACTTTTGTGGTTCATTAAAGTGGCCAACAGCAGCCAATCTGAATATCTGTTACAGACAGGCTGACCTCTTAAAAGCCTTTTAAGCTTCCTTTATCCTCTTTTCTCTTCATTTTCTAAGACAAACCTTGGGACATGATGCCTGATTTGTGTCTTTTTCACCACTCAAGGAATTAGAAATGTTTCCAGGGCACATGGTACGTTTGCAGGACTTTGTATACCTCCACTTCCCACACACCTGAATCACATTTTCCCGTGTTTAAGGTTTTGTTTGTTCGTTTTGACCCACCCCAGCCATGGATAAACAGTCTTTGCTCCCTGCCCTTGGATCTGTGTCCTTGTCTTGATGAGTTCCTCTGCCCCTTAATCCCCATGTCTCCATATGTGTACATGTGCACCTACCTGTTCTTTTATTTGCTCAGTGTCTATGGAAGACGTGGAAGAAGTCCTCAGAACTATTACCTAATATGTAAAAATGGCTAAAATTCCTGAAAGTACGTAACCATTAGCAAAACAATGTAGATGAAAAGATACGTAGACATTTTGGATGGTCCTTCTGATGAATAAATCACTATATATGGCATGATTAGATCAGTGCTGAAGCTTCAGTGTGAAAGTACTGTGTTAGTGTTGGAGCAGCTGGAAGGGGAGCTTCAACTACTTTATGTCCTGTTTTATTTACAGGGACACCAGATAAATCTCAGGCCTCGTGAAATGATTAATGAGAGGGGAATGAAGAAAAGAAAAGAAAAGAAAAAACAAGGTCTGTTTCCAGTTTTTGGACATTTTCCCTAATGTTTGTTTTTTGGTGAGATATTAGATGATTGGAATATTTATTAAAATGAGGTGTTTAGAGGGGGAAATAATCACTATTTTAGTGAAGCTGATAACAACCAAAGAAATGTGAAACTGCTATCTAACTGTTTAACAATGGAAATCTGTCCGGTGGTGCATTTTGCGCTTTACAGCAGACATCCTGAGCTTTCTGACAATATATAACACTTTACAGCAGAAATGTAGGACTCTATTACACATAGAAAGGAACTGGAAATAACAAAAAAATATGAAGCCATAACATGGATATTAAATATTCAAAACTAAAAAGCATGGTTGAGCAGATGTAAAATCATTGTCATTTACAGCTGTTTCTGCTAATATATAATATATATGCTAAAATATGCTTGAAACTTCAAGTTCTTTTTTTTTTTTTTTTTTTAATAAAACACATAGTTTTATGCATTTAATATTTATAATAATGATGATGAATGGCCAGATATTGAAAGTTAAATTCTTCCTGAAAATAAAAATACAAAAGAATTGGCAAAAAAAGACATTTTCTGACACTTATAGGAAAGAACACATGAGCACACGTAGGCAGTCTGTTGGAATGGCAGTATTAAAAGGTTAAAAAAAAAACAACACAAGATATTAGAAGCTACAACTGTTGGAAACTATGCTATATTAATGTATAACAATACATTTACATTAAAATTAAAAGCTTCTTGCATTATCTGTTGTGTAATTGTAACTAATTACTTTAGATCGGGAAAATATAATGTATGTAACTTATATTTACCATCAAAATGAAACTGTAATACACAGTATATATTAGCTACTTTCCAGCACTCAGAAAGGATAGTCTGGCTGTTGGGAGAGTTTATTCTAAGGTCATGGTGAAGAATCATTATTGGATACTAATTGGCATACATCATTACTTTAGGCAGTCTTCTTAATAAGCACAAGGAGACAAGAGGATTTAAAGATCCATGTGAGTTTGATACGATTAAACGTGAAGATCGGCCAAAACAAGCCGATATCCAGGAAGTATTTTTCTCAGGCGTCTGTGATCACTTTTTCATCAAGCCAGTGTTTACATTGGTGCAACTCCAGTCTCTAATTGAGTAAATGGTACAACCATTTTCATCTGACTTTCAGTAGATCCCTGGTGATGTTTCGGCTCATTTGAAATGCTGGATGGGAGCATTACTAAACCTCTATCCCCATTCCATCTTCCACAGAAAATATCCCACACCTGCAGTTTCACCTTTGGACCAAAGCTCTGAAGTGATTTCCCATGAAATCTGTATGATGGCAGATGCCAAGAAAAAGATTTTTTAATTTCTATGCAAATGATCACAAATCATGGATGGTTTGGGCTGTTGGGTTTTTCGCCAGGTTAAATTAATGGATGATCATGTCATAGTTTTATTTTCTTTCTCTCACACATAACCAGGATGGAAATATGTTCAGGCCTTCAATATCAATGAATGATTAAATGACTCGCTTC
Organism: Maxillicosta whitleyi; assembly: GCA_029822895.1. Taxonomy (NCBI): domain Eukaryota; kingdom Metazoa; phylum Chordata; class Actinopteri; order Perciformes; family Neosebastidae; genus Maxillicosta; species Maxillicosta whitleyi. The sequence continues at coordinate 3,197,097 of JAPSES010000109.1, read as the reverse complement.
CAAAAACAGAGAGAGAAAGAGAACATGTTCAAACGGCACCACAGAGGAGTCGTTTTTCTCACATAACTGACATCTTCGTCTGAAAAGTGAAAGTATGTCATCTCTTTTTTTTTTTTCCTGACAGACTGGCTCACTTAAGAGGTCATCCAATGCTTCATGTCTATAAATCTTAATTGATGGCTGTGTTTCTCAGAAGCTCACTAATGTCAAGATATTGAGCCCCTGTTAAAGGAAGATGAAAGGCTAAACCCCTCCCCCTCCTATTGTGTTTATTAACCAAACATCCACATGGCTTAAGTAAGCTTTGCTGTGCTCTTAAATTCATGTCCAAATTAAGGAAATTAGATTATTAATGATTCAAAAACACCCCAGCTCTATTAGATAACGGTCCTCTTAAGCCTTTTTAAAGACTTGTAAATATTATTTTTCCAGACAAAGTAGAATCATCTCATAGTGACTTCCCAACACTTTTTGTGGGAAAATTAACTCAATGGGATGAAGCCGTTTCCCTCACACGCTCTTCCTGTTTCGGTCCTATCCCAGCTAAAGGAATGTGATTGTATTTAATTAGGGACCACAAATGGGCTCAAGGGGAAGGCCCCCATTTTTTAATTTCTGTTCCGCATGGCTCCCTGGGCTGTCTCTAGCTGCTCTGGGGTCAGTGCAATGAGACCCAAGTTGTAGTGCCATGCTGCCAGAGGTTACCAGGGCCAGCTGGTTCTCAGACAGCCTAGGTTTGTGTGTTTATGTGTGTGTGCCCAGACCAATATCCTCATCACCCCATCAGGACCCTTTTCATTGGATAGCATGCCACAAAGACCGATCAAAACATATTCTCATAATATTTGTAAACCTAAATGGTTTCAAATATTTGAAGAAGCAGACATAAAAGGGTGACTACCAAATCAGCAGAGGAGCTGAAAAGCTGCACAAGTCTTGCAAGATTAGCCAAATTACGTATGTCACATGAATTTCCAAATATTTTTAATGCATTTTCTAATATGCTCCACATCTTGTATATTTATGTTGGTGCCCGGTAAACACCACAGAGTATTTCGCTATGTCATAGATTAGAAGTCACTCAAAAACAGCTTTGATCTAATTCCGGAGAAATGTTTTAGTTTAGTGTGGCCAAACCAAAGCTATATGTAAGAGCTATACGTACATGAATGACTTACTTTACAAGAATTTTTATAACCACAAAGTCATGCTACAGAAACACTGCCCTTTGTTAAACATGAAACAGCCATGATTTTTATAGGATGTCGTACCAGTGTACCAGTTAAAATGAAAAACCGTATAAAACATCCCTCCGATCATTGCACTTTCATCTCATCTTGACTGCTTTTCCATGGAGAGCAATATGGTAGTAGAAGTCATATTTGTCCTGTATGTTATTCATAGAGATTTTGTTTTTATTCTCTAATGGAGGCAGTTTAACCTTTAACCCCTGGGCCATTTGTTTCCAGTCAGAATCATTTCAACGTGACTTAAAACAATGGAGTAGCTCAGAGCAGAAGCTTCATTCACATAAAACCAACTTATGATGAGAGAACAGTAAAGATAAGACAAAATTCATAATCAATCTGTCATAATACAAGTTAATTTTGCTTGGTGTTAGCTTAGCAGTGCAAAGTTGTTGCTTTTCATGCTTGTTTGGATTGTATTCTGTTGCCCGACAGTTGGTTTTCCAAAGCTTTTAACTGTCATTCTTCTGGTTACGTGGATGTATAGAATGTATATTGCTACAAGCATCATCTAGCATTACCATGGCAACACAGACAGGGCTTAAGAGGTTACGCTCTAGTGACATGAAACTGAACCTTTAAAAGCACAATCCATGACAAGTTGTGTCTAGATGAGCTCAAATGGCATCTAAAAATACACTGTGACATACAGCTGAAGATGTATAAGAGCTCTGGGCCATACCTGTAAGTGGTATACTGGAAATGTTGATGTACATTTCTGTAAGAGGGGAACACACAGTCATTGCACCCGTCTCAATTAGGTGGAAAAAAAGATGAAATTATCTGACAAAATGAACTATTAATTTCTGTTGCACTAAAGTTGAAAAAGTAGACTTGTTACCAACACAGGCTTTAAGATAAGATAAAATAAGATAAGATAAGATCAGTAGGGGTGCAAAAAAAATTTAAAAATGCATGCAAGTGAGAAATCAAACATAAAATATAATATTAAATACAATACAATTTACAATGAAATGAATAAACAGATGTTACTTACACATACAGATGTCCTTGACAACTTAATAAAGTCACACTAAGCATTATGAGTGACTAGCTGTCTTTCTCATCCAAAGAAGACCTTGAATAAATAGAGAAGAATCAACAAAACGTCAAAGCTTGAAGAACATTAGTGTTCACCGAGGGCCTCGGGGAGTACGAGGATGATTTGAATCATATGGTTTGGCGTTTGCAACTCAGATATCTGAAGATTAGTCCAGTGCCAGAGATTTTGGGCCAACGTGTCTGACAATATTTTGTTTTGACAGCTATCAGTGGCCAACAGCTGAAGAAAATGCACGCCGTTTGCCCTTCAACTCTCGCCAGTTTATGTATATGTATTTCTGAAAACACATTAACATTAATGCTGAAAAGATAAGCCCTTACCTTTGGAAAATAACCTTTAGCCTCTTTTGTTTTCTGGTCATGCAAAAATACAATTTAGTATGAGTGACACCCATAGCAGTAGGATGGTGGGAACAGATGATCAGGGGTCAAACAGATATTTAACCTGTCAGTCCAACCCATCAATCATCATCTCCTTATTGGTGAACGAGTCCAACATGAAAAGTATTTAATGACAGGGTGACAGAGTGAATCCAAATCATGTCCCTTAGGTCTCCCACCTCTGTCAACCAAAGCCAAATATAACCAAATATAACCAATATCAAAGTGATATTCACTCTAAAATCATATTAAGAGCAGCTACTTTTCAAAAATGTTTAATAACTTCTGAACAACTACAGCAGGCCTACATGTAAATAACTCAAGTAAAGTGCAGATTCTTAGCTTTTAATTATCATTTTCATTGACACTCATTCACCAATAAAACCAGTATAGTCTTACAAATGACAGTGGTTGTCAATACTTGTTTTTAGGTTCATTTTATGTATATATTTTGCTGAAAAATCAGGTTTTTGGGGGGAATTTACTCTGAGGATCAATTAACCGAATATAGGAAAACATCACTTTTTTTTTTTTTTTTTTTTAACCTGGTTAAATGTAGAGAAAAATGTATTTGGAAATTTCCACAAACTCGATATTGGTGTATAAAGGTTAACAAAGAAATAATTCAAATATGGATCATCAGACACCAAAGTTATTGGAGAGTCCAAATAAAATTACCACCAGAATGATTTACCGTATTTTCTGGACTATAAGCCGCTATTTTTTTCTCACTTCGTACGCTTATACGGCCTGCAGGGGGTGCTCAAACAAGAAGAACAAGAAGAAATGATGCACCAAGGAACATGCTAGTTTTAAGCTTAACTCATTCACACCCTCATTGTGGAAAACACATGAACAAATGCATATGTATTTACACTGAAGAAGAGGAGTTCAATGGTTTCATTGTAAGGAGGAAGATGGAGATAGATAGAGATTAATGACTTCTGTTTTTTTTACCAGTTGTTTTACTGTGTTGTTTAAAGCAGTTAAGGTATGTAAATAAATATTTAAATAATATATAAAAATATTATCTCATATCACAATGTGGACGCCTGTGGCTTATAGTCACATGTAGCTAATATTCAGGTGCGTCTTATAGCCTGGAAAATACGGTAATAAAATAAAGCAAAAAAAAAAATTGTTTTGTGTTGAACACTGCATGTTGCCAGACAACTATCTGCTTTTTCCTGTTGTTATTATATTGGTTTCTATTGTTTGTCTATTTGTCTATGTTGGTATATTATGCTGTTGTTGTTGTTGTTTAAACAAACTGAAAAAAAAAGCTCTCAAGGTGTCACATGGCATTGTAAAGTAAAACACTATCTTCCCACAGGCAGACAGGAAAAACAAAGGGCCTGAAAGAGAAATGAGCAAAAGGAGAGAGGTGAAAGGCTGACTACATACTATGTTTTGGTAGAATTTCCTCCCTAGACACATTCACACACACGTACACACTGGGGACAGCCTGTTCCAAAAGAATCACTGACCTTCTGCGTGAAAGTTTCTGATGACAAAACGAGACATCAATAAGGTGAAAAATGATACTTCGCAAGCGGAAATCACCTTGGCGCATGGAATAGCCCCAGAATAGCTGTTCAGAGTACAATTGCTATAATACTGTAAAGGAGGGGATGTGCTTCTGCATTGTGTTGGCTAACAATAGCTGACTGTAAACTCACAGCCACACCACCCTATGGATTTAGTAGCTCTTCATAGGGCACACCATTGTCCTGGTCCTAAAAACAGAGCTTTGTGGCTGAGGGCCAATGTGTGTCAGGTAACAGGTGGTAAAGATCTGCAGAGATAGAGAGACTGAAGGTAGAGAGAGAGAGAGAGAGAGAGAGAAAAGGAAGTGATAGAGAATGAAAGACAGAGAGAGAGGTGTAGAAGTGCTTCCTCCCCCTTTCTTTTTTTTATTTATTTTGATTGCTTTTCAACTTGGGCGGAGCAGGGTTTAATCTGTTCCACTGTTTCACAAAAGGGCTGTCACAGCGGTATGATACCTCCATACACTGAGCTGCAATGGAGCATTCAAGAGCTCTGGAAACAATCCCACAACACCCAAAAACGACACCATACCATGGGCTCGGAATACAACCACCTCATTCCCCATACTCTTAATCTCCTCCAGAGTAAACGGTTAAAGGGTCATATTTTGCTGAACCCACTTGTTTTAGTCTTTGGTTTGTTTGTTTGCAGTGGTGGAATGTAATGAAGTATTTTTACTTCGTTAGTGTACTTAAATTTTTTTGTATTTGTACTTTACTTCAGTAAAGATAATATGCATACTTTTACTTTTATTTCACTACATTTTGTGGCAGTTATCTGTACTTTTTACTCCTTACATTTCAGAAATTGATGCTGTTACATGCTACATTATATTCTTCTAATCTTTTCTTCTAAATCTTTTTTTTTTACTTTTCATCTAAATCACACACACAATATTGACACCAATCTGTTCAATCCACATAATCTAGTTGTGACACTGAGCAGTGACATTGTCA
>JAPSES010000109.1:3170090-3182859 GCA_029822895.1 Maxillicosta whitleyi | reverse complement strand
TTCCTTGTCTCAGAGCGAACATTTCCTGAAAATTTCATTAGGTTTGGTCAATAATTAACCCAGATACTGAAAAACAAAATTTTTGGCCCCATTGACCCCAATGTTAACAAAAATTTCAAAGTGATCCAGAATTTAGGATTTTTTCCAGATCACCCCTAAAAATTAATCATTACTTCCTTGTGCCATTGCCAACAAATCCTGAAGATTTCATCAAAATCCGTCCATAACTTTTTGAGTTATGTTACACACAGACAGACGGATGGACAAACAAACGTTGGCAATAAATATAACCTCCTCGGTGGAGGTAATTATACTAATTATATACTATAATAAGATTTAAGGTGGGGATGTTACATATAAACTCATAAAGACCCAGTGTGACTTTGGTGTCAGTTCCCAAATAAATTTATCTGTCTATTTAACCTTTTCATCATTTTATTGTAATATTATCCTCTGCATTTTGTATTTTTTTTCAACCAAAATAATTTATTTTCCTATATTTAATCCAATGATCACGTAGATGTTCATCAAATCTCAGAGTAATTCAACGATTATTTTAACAAAACAGAAAAAAAACTGAATAAAAAGTGAGATATTCATGTAAATCTAACATTAATTGAATATAATAATAATAATAATTTAAAAAAAACTGTCTCCATTCACTGTCATTTATTAAACTCCATGGGATTTACTGGGGAATCAATGTTGTAGAAGATGGCGGTGTTTCCATGGTAACTACAGAGCCTCTGAAAGTCCAAATGAGTCATATCTGATGACCATGAAAAGATGATAAACTGCATTTAAAAGCACTTATTTACTTGGATTAATAGGGTTAATGGATTAGAAGTTATTAAGCGGTTTATATCAGTAGATGGTTTTGGTTGACAATGGATGTTTGGGTTTTATGGGTTAAAGCACTTAAGTTTTGTTTTTGTTTTTTTGAACTGGACTATGGAATTGATGGGTAAAGGTGGTAAAACTGGAACGAGAAAACCAAATAAATTGCTGTTGCTGAATGCTTTTGCTGTTTGCTGTGTGCAGAAATACTGCAATAGATGTAAAAAAAAAAAAAAAAAACAAAACATGCAAACAACTGGATTATTGTTGTTTTCTACATGTGCTTTTTACCAATAAGAATAGAAAACATTTGCAACGTTTTTTTTTAAATTAAATGTAATTATAAGTGATTTAATTATTCTTATATAAACATTTACATCAGTAATTGTAATGAATTTGTTTTCCATTTCTTTTCGTATTGTTTTATTTAACTACATAATATTACTACATGTTACTAAAAGCATAAAGGTTAAGAGCTATTTCAGAAAAAGAAATACATCTCACTGGTGGTTTTGTACTTTATGCATAACACATGAATAAAACATTGTTCCAGTTCCAAAATTTCTGTACTGTGACGGTACTTTGAAGAATCCAGGCAAAGATGGTTCTTTTGCGATTCTGCTCCTTGAAAGTATCTACCGACCAAACAGCACTTCACAGAGTTATACACTCTATACCAACCCCCTTTCCAATACACGTATACGCACACACTTTACTTTATGCTCATCAATCATCCTTTTTCCACAGGAGTGTCCTCCAGGATTGAGTCTTAATGTCTGTTATGAAATCTGGACCATGTGTTGTAAACCAATATTAGTTTACAGTCCCTGGGCCTTTCAGCCTAGTTTGGGCCTGTGCCTAAGTACTCCTCAAAATCAAATCCATTTATAATTCAGTGGTGCATGAACATTTGCTTTTCCTTAAAGAGCCAAGCTGGAATCGAAACACCATCATTAAAATCACCCTGCCGGCTTTGTTATAGCATGGGTCATTGTGCTGAGGATATTATTTAACTCACTGACTCAGTCTTTTAAAGCTATTTGCATACGTGAAGATAAAGGATATTTGGTTTTCTGTTATCATTGGAAGCTGAGTTACGGTGACACACGGACCTTTTTTTTTTTTTTTTTTTTTTTTAACCATAATCTTCCCTTTCAAAAAATTTATATTTACTCATCATTGCAACTTTAACCCTGTACAGCCTAAACTATTAAATCATTGACAAAAAATTCCACTTCTTTGAAACTGGAGCCTTTACTGGTCCTTCTGAACAACCACAAAACTGTTTTTTCAATTATAATTTTCTATGTATGATTTTCAAGTTTGTATCATATTTGATACAACAGGTCTTAGAGCTCAAATTGTATTATTTTTTAACATAAAAAAGACTTGTCGAACAAATTGGTAATTCCTTTCTAAAATTGCCTCATTCAAGACATTCTTGTAGTGTCACTTGAAAGGCCTCTGGTGAACAAATTCCTCCTAACTTTGGTGAAATTAAAATAAAAAGAAAGCTACGGTGATGCGATAAAAAAGTGTGGTAGAGGAAGGACATTCGTTCATTTTTGTCTAATTGGACGTGTGCATGCACTTAGGACATCTTAGCGTTGGACGTTTTTGAGTGGGCGTTCACAAAACATAAAGTGTATTATCCTTTTTTTCATCCAGGTAGGCTTGTTTTCTGTATAAACATATGTCATGTGTGACTTTCTACCCCTTCTGAGTCTTTGTTCATTTCCACCGGTGGGGTTTCCCTACTCAGACCCCTCCCTGAAACCGCACCCTGGAGAGAGGACAGGAGAGCAGAGGAGGGTCCATGCCTGACAGCACCAGGGAATGACTCCCTCCAAATGCTATGCAGGGTGACATCTGCAAACCATAACAAATCCTTAACCCCCCCACCAAAAAATGATACAAAGAACAGGGCCACAGCCTTTTTTTGCTCACATAATGAGGCCACGGGATAAGCATCTTTATGGAGAGGAGGACGATGAAAAAAAAAGGAGGGAGCAAGAGAGGCTCCTTGAAGTTCAACTCCGGTGTCAGCTTTGTTTTACACAGATGAATTAATTGGATGTCAGTTTTTTGTTAAACATTTAGATTACACCTCAGTGCTGTAATTATACGTATGACATACGCCATAAGCATCATTCCTGTGAGCGATTCAGTATGTTGGTCCTGAATTATCCAAATTGTCACCTTTACTCAGGATGTTATTTATCAAAATTATTTCAAACTGTTGCACTTTTGCTGAGCTGCACTCTGCTCTGACAAATATAGGCTATTATTACTCTTAATCTTTGATGCAATCTATCTAAGTGAGTCGTGTGCTTGGTGGGAATTCTCCCTGCTTCACCATGGCATAGTCTCTGAAATTCCACTCCACTTCCACTTTCCACCCCTGCAATTGCTCCAATTGTGTGGGTGCGACGAATCATGGCAGATTGAGGTTGGGGCAGTCCTTAAATAGAGGCTGGCTCCTTCAAGGATCAACTCCATCAGACGCCAAAGCAGCCTGAGGACTCACTGGTTCACAGCCACACATTTTAACACAGAGAGAGGTTCAGCTCTGTTGTGTATTTACTGTAAACAGCTGTTAAAACCCCCTAGATGCGGTTTTGTCTGATATCAAATTCAAGAGGCAGTACTGAACACCTGAACTGGATTGTTTTAATGGGAAATTTTATATGTGAGGCTAAGATTTAAAGCTGTAGCAACATTCAGTATCAACTTGCGCGCACAAGGTTTCTGTCAGAAATATGAGAAAAGACTTAGAGTATCTGATTATAAGTCAGAGTATGAGAATAAAAAGAGCTTAAACCTCCGTCTATGCAAACTGACCCCGTGTATCAAGAGTTATAAAAGCTTAACGGTTGTCATCCTCTGTCAAAAACAAAGTGATATTCAATCAGACTGAACTTGGATAATGTTTGCTTGTCTGACCCAGAGAGGGAGTCAACCAGATGTCTTATCTCTGTTAAGTCAGTTGAGATTTAGTGTCAGAAATGCCAGCACACTACACCAAAGCCCCCTGGCAATTCTCAATGCAACCTTACCTCAATGGCCGACTTCTAGACAGCTGAGGAGAAGCTCCCCTGCTCAAACTTCACCTCGGCTTCCTCTCTCATTTCCTCCACTGTTGCCATTTTTGTTGAGCACATGTAATTGCCGTGTACTTTTCCCCTTCTCCTTCTCTGGCATACAAGGAAAGCCATGTGAATTCATATGCATTGAACCCTAATTCAGCTAATGGTGGTGGTACATCTAAATTACCTCCCTCCATCCATGAGGGTTACTGTGTTTATGTCTGCCGCCTTGGGTAAACTCCCCCCGTACTGTCATTTATCAGGGCTCTTGTTTGTTGTAAAATGCAGTTCAACAGCAGATCTTTATCGGTTTGGCCAAGTGACCTGTCTGGCCCATTCAGACAGTGAGGCAGACTACGAGGTTTTTTTTAAAGCCTGCATTTTGTAACCACTGTTTTAGGGAGAAAGGTCTTTCCCTCAGAAAGATCCAATTGGAAAATCCAGAAACATGTGATTTACCGTTGTACATATGTTGTGTATTACCAAAACTTCTGAATAATAGATTTTTTTATTTACTGTATTTCTATAAGAATTATGTCTTAAGTAGATTGTTAGTTTTCATGTTTTTCTTATAATTTTATTGTTATTCACAGTAGATCATCTGTATTCCATGTTAAAAACAGTGAATTAAAGCAGATTATATTCACTATATTCCACATTCATTCTAGGATTATTTAACTATACTGTACTACAAACATCAGATTTAAAGTGATTCAGTCTGTATTTCAATTAAACACACCTTCTTATGGCTTAAGAAATAAAACAATGGGAAAAATTCCAACTAACCCTGCCCTTTTGGAAGAATGCTGAATTTAATGTGGTCCCTCATGGCTCGTGTCCTACACTTCCACCAAAGTTCATGATTCGCACAAATAGTTTTTGCATAATCCTGCTAACAGTCAGACAAACAAGAGTAATTACATAACCTCCTATAGCTGGATGCAATAATAATAATAATAATAATAACAACAACAACAATACTACTAGTACTACTACTAATAATAATAATACTAATAATAATAACAATAATAATAACAATGGATATTTGTCTTTATCATAATCTAATTTGTAAGCTTGGCAAGAATAAGCCCCATGTTAATGTTCATGTGTTATTTCTTTTATGTAGGGCTGCTTTTCCCAAGTGTGATTAGATCACTTTTGTTAAACTCAAAGCCAAATGTCAAAGATGAATTTAATGCCAAAATTAGGGAGTACGTCTGCTCTGCTCTTTCCATGCTGACATCCATTGAGTATTTGATGATGTGTTATTGTTCTCCTTCACAGTGAATTAAGCAGAATAATGGAGGAAAGGGCAAAATGTGCCAACCAGATTCAGTGTTCCCATCATACAGTAGTTGTGTTTATAAACCACCGTTCTGAATCCTAACCCAAATAACACTTCCGACCCCAGTGAGAATGAAAACAAAACTAGCAGAGGGAACCACAGCCTTGTTGGCCACTAAGCCCGTCTCTTCCTCCTTCCCCATGCGGCTCCCTCATAACATGACTGTTGCATGTAACATAGTCCCGCCAATGAGGAGCAATAGTTGCACTGACAGATGTGATGTGTAGACCCTTATCAACAGACTCTTGTCAAGCTGCAGAAACACATTCTGCTGCAGTGCCTACCAGTGACCTGAGGCGACCCCTGACTGTCCCTCCTCTCCACAGGATCCATGTGAACACACTCTGCCGCCATGGGCCCCGCTGTTGACGCCCCCAGAGGTGATGAAGGAGATCCTTCGGAGCACGGTTTGTTCCACCAAAGTGAGAAAAGAAGAAAAGGAGCTTTTGTTTAATTATGTCTCACATGCATTCAGGGCTCTTCTCACCAGCACCATCCCACTTCCTCTCTCACAGTTACTTTGGGAAAGATAAAGAAAACATGTAGACAGACTTGCTTTCCTTTTCCTGTCCCTGGTCTGTCGATCTGGAAAGTTTGGAACTGTCCACCATCAACATCTAGCCCGTGAGAATAAGTACTTTAGTAATGCACAAGATGGTTATCTGTCATACAATAACAAAAATAATGTGTGAAAGTAGACATTTCAGTAGAGGCTGATGGAGATGAGAAGACAAAAGATCAGACAAGACAAGGCAAGACGAGCACGAGGAGAGAAGGCAGACAAGTGTGAGAACTATTCTTTCTGCTCTTATTCAATCTTTGCTTCCTTTCTCCCTCTCTACTTTTTCATTCTGCTGAAGGAGTCCTGGAGCAAAGGTCTGTCTCAGAACCTGCAAGGTCTGTAGGAAAAGGTGATTGAAACCATGTGAGATGAGGCAAGCTCTGGAATCAGTTTTCCATATGAGCTAACCCCAGAAACCTTAAGTGATCGAAATCTGGAGAGGAAGAAGAGGTGCCAGCGCCCCACCTGAGATTAAAAATAGAAAAGAGCGAATACCTTTGCCAAGGGCACACAGTCCTTTAGGGTTCTGCTGCAGGCTTGTTTGTTGTTTCATCATCATAATTATTCTGGAATGGGGAGAACAACCTTTCTGGTTTGTTTCTTGAGATCCATCACAGGGGTTTTGAACAGAGTGTCAAGGAGAAGCGTCGTCAGCGGAACATTTGTAGGTTTGGTGTCCTGTTTACACCGAAATGTAATTGAAGACCCTGGTGCTAAAAGTACTGAAGCCACATTTTTAGACAATTGAAGTTGTATTTGTTTAGCTACGGCCACCCTATAAATATTTTTAACAGACTTATTTTGTGATTTCAGTATTTTTAGCACCAGGGTCTTGGATTTCAGAAACATCGTTGAATACGGCCTCCAAACTGGGATTTTTCTCTATGCAATAGCCATTGTTGCTGTGTCAATGGGCAGTGAAACCGCTGACGTGATACTTTAGTTTGTGAAGTCACACTGCACTTTCATTAAAATTGCCTCTGGATGACAACAATACCAGTTATCTGTACTTCTTCTTATGGTCTGTGCAGGAGCAGGTAGTGGCCACATAGAATGTGTCACTACAAAGTTATATCGCCAACTACTGGCCTGACATGTGTACTACAGTGGTTTCAGTGTTTCCATGTAAACAGGGATGGTTTTCACTCTATTGTTATGTAAAGCCAACAAAGCAAAGGAAATATTTTTTGGTTTTCAGATGAAACGTTACCATCTTCTTTTTCTGATTATCTTCCTTATTTATTTTTCTTCATCTTAATAGCCATTCTAGAGTTGTAATATCCAGTTACAGACAAATACATGAAGTGATAATGAAAACACAACATCTCTGACACAGAGGTAACAAAGGGAACAAAAAAAACCTGGAGTAAATTTGCTTGTATACGAGCTGGAACAGCTGCCAACATACAGAGTACACAAATGCAAACTTGACAGAGATGAGAGGATGATTAGAAGAACGTATGATCAAAGCACCGTAACTTGTTGCAGTGATAACAGCCAGACAACATGTCTGGTATTAATTAGACATGGAGACTTATGGATGCGCTGTGTATACTTGTGTGATTACACACCCTTCCCTTGGTGACTTTGTACCTGCGTTTCCAAATCCTAACAGATATACCGTATGTCAGAAGTTGCATTTGCATTCCAGCCAGTGGAAGCAGTGACACATGGTGGTGAGTGTTAGGAATGTGATGAACGGGTTTCCAAGAGATTCCCAATGAAGTGAAACACCACAAGATTCCTCTAAGCCATGTGTCAACCTTACCTTAGGAGGGAAATCCATCCCAGATGACTATGTGTCACTGAGAGTGTTTGTGCGTGTGCATTCATGTGCCACACTGAAATTAATGAAGGTTTTGAAGCTTTTACTCTCCCTCTGCCCAAACTCTTTTGTTTGTTTGTCCTGGGTGTAACTCTGAAACCATGGTGCTGGGCCACACATCACTTTAGTTTCAAATGGCAGTCAAAACATACCAATCCCATGCAGTTGTATTATATTATCTCCCGCCTCTGTCTGTCTCTGTCCATGACTATTCTATTCTCGATCTCTTTTTTTTCTCTCTTTTATTTGTGTCTTTGCCTCTTTGACTCTCTGTTACTGTTTTTCCTCTCCCACACACATACAAACACACACATACACACACACAGACACACATTGATGGATGAAACTGTCTTCGCCGGAGCTGGCCGAGCACTGCTGCTCTGCTAATCACACTCAGGCACTGTTTTCAGTGAACTCAACTGTTCCAGTTGTGTGGCCAACCTCCACTGCTGCCACCACCTTACTTCTCTTTTGTGTCAAAAAGAAAAACACACTGCCATCGATACCAAGGGATGAGGTGAAGCCGGAAAAACGTGCTAGAAGGGAACGCGAGAAACAGTATCATCTCTACCAAGTTAGTGAGTTAAAATTAGCGCCTGGGTGGTCTACTGTTGTCTTTTGGACGACACAATCTGTGAATACTCAAACAGTTCAAGCAGTGTCAAATTCTTGTTCTTCACAAGAATTTGTTTGGCCTTTAATGTCAAGTCTGCCTCTTCTGACATTACAAAGTTGTTAGAGACTAACTACTTGCAAAAGATACCAGATACTTGAGTGGCATCTGGTCACTGTGGTGAACCACCATAAAGAAGCCCAGGTTACATAGAACATATCTGTGGCAGAGTAATCAACCCACCAGGTTATTCCTCTTCTCACATCCTCAACCAGAGAATTAGTTCAAGATGGTTTACATTCATTTAGGCTCTTTTAAAGTGGTTGGTTCTCGGTAAACCACGACACAACATGTGGTGTGATTCCTCTTGGCCACAGGACTGCCAAGGACCGCAGGGCTGTGGCTGTGTATTCTTTCAAGAGCAAGAGAAAAAATGGAATGACATATTGGCTGATATTTCAGAGAGGGTGTGGATGTGTTTTGTGTATCAAGGCTGTACTAAGCAAACAAAGGGATGCACTTGTACACAAGGGCAAGCAAGTTTCTTTTAAAGGAATTCTTTTAAAGATGCCTTAAAAGAGCCACATATAAATATACACTGATGCTTCAGTTCCAAAAATGCTGGCAACTGCGAGGCGCTGTATCAAACCCATGTGTCTCCCAAGAACATTTTATTACAACTATTTGTTAGCATTGCCATTTGGCTCTATCTACAGATGAAGCTGAACTCCTTTGCATCACACAAAATCCAAACTACCCGTTAATGATGTTTCTTATGTAAGAAATAACAGTAACAAACTCCCTGCTGCTAACTTGAAGGGTACAATATTTTTCACATGCACTTTAGAATATAATGAGCATTGTGTAGAGCCTCTGGGAAACACTGTGTCCTGTAATAAGTTGTGTAGACGTCAGTGATTATTCTACTGACATGAGGAAGTCAGAGCGAACTCACTGCTAAGGAGAAAAAGGCTCCCTATCAGAGGAAAACAAGCGTGATTGGAAGTCAGCAATTACCATTTTGGAAGATAACAGAATGGGAGAGATAAGTGTGGCACGATTTAGCTGAATAGGCAAATCCCCTGTAGGCTTCAATGAATGCAGCTCCACACGCATAGCACACGCAGGCTACATAAACAGACGCTTTTTCCCCCAGAATTCTTTAACTCACAGAGATATCTTAATGGATTAATGTATTCTACAATTAGCATACTTCATTCAGCAGAAACACATGACTTAAAATTAAATAATTGTCAGAATAAAAGCCATGTCTGATTAAAACCAGAAATAGTACCTCTAGCTTGGTCATGGTTTTCCAAATTTAGCTATAGACTCGGTGTTGACAGTGAATGTTGTGGAAAGCTTTGGAAAGTCTGTGATATTCTTTCATTTCTCCTGGTTTACACCACAATACACCCTGGAATTTTTTTAGTTGCATTTTTAGCTGCATTGGCAAGTAGATATGTGGCTTCCTTGGCTACAGCTAAATATAGATAGTTGATATTTAAAGGTAGCTTCAGGATAGTTCCTTGCCTGAAATGTAATATTTTAAGAGCTCGGTTGCTGTCTGTTATTTTAATCAATAAATTGTTCATAGGTGCCCTGAGGCATAAGCAAACTAAGTGTCTGTTTAGGGCTCCCATGGTCAAAAGACAGCCCCCAAGAGTCCTTGAAATTTCCCTTAACAGACCATTTTATATATACTATGTCAGTGGTGTTCAGACCAAAATACAATATTATGTTAATGTGCTGGCCAGCTACAACGAGTGGTTTGTTCAGTTAAATCCTATTGCCTCTGTCAGAGCCGGTGTTATGTTCATGCACATGTTGGAGATGTTAACTGCATTTAGATTCAAGCAGGGTCAGTCAGAGTAACATTAGGTTGCAGTCATCATGTCTGTGTTCAAGTAAAAATCAGTCATTTGCTAAAGTAGTAGGGAGCCTCAATTTGTGTTCTACTTAGAGCCACAAAAAGCCCTGCAAGTAGGATGCAATCTATTTTTATTTATTTTAAGAAGTGCAAAACGTTTGAAAATAGCAGCAAAAATCCAAACCATTTCATTGCAGAGAAAATGACATTAGCCTCTTTTCATTGAAATCCCATTTACTTCCTAATGGTGTTTGCTGTACAAATACAGACATTCTCAGGAAGCACTGTTTATGAGTGTTTCAAAAGCAAACCTAATTCCACTGTGAAATCTGATTGTAATCTTAGGGATTATAAAATGTCTACTCAATTGTTTAAACATTATTTTTGATAGAAATCACGTCTTGCAATAATATTTTATAAGCTTGGTGGGACTCCCTCACCAATTGTGCAACACTGTTAGTTTTGAAAATGTGCAGCGCAGATTTTCCCAAATATTTAGACATGTGTATTAAATTGTTTATATTAAAATTGTGTATTATTTAATGAAAGATAATGTGAACAAACCCATGCACTGTGATACAATAGTGTGCAAAGCATATGTGAGACAGAGAGAGATAGAAAATGTGTTTATATATGTGTCTAATGTGTGCATGTGTTTACAGTTTATGCGCATTGTGTCTGTGTGTAGGTGTTACTGACTTGTGTTTTACATTTGTTTACTTTCATAAAGCAAATAAGTAACACTACACTTGTGCAGAACCTTGTGTATCTGTGTCACTAACAGCGAGAGTGTGTTGGCGTTGTGCCTCAGCTTTTTTCCAGAATATCCACAAACAAAATCTGTGCTCTTCTTTATCTTCGATCCTTTTTTTTTTCTCCCGTTTTTAATCCTCCATCTCTTAGTCTTCTATGCCAGCGCCTTCATCAAAAACACAAGAATGTCTCCAAGGCCTTTGTAAAATAAAACTGCTGCTTTTGCAGTGCACAAACAAACAGAAGTTATCATCATCATCATCATCCTCGCTTTCAAGCCAGACCCCTAAGTCACAAACGTACCCCTTTGCTAATCACTTTTGTGTCTTTGTCTGTATTTACGTCTGCAGTGAGGTTGAGATTAGGGTGAGGGTTCTGATCATCGTTTTATGTTAAATTCCGTCTCTGTATCTTGGCCAACCAGCAAGGAAAAGGTCATGTGATGCTGTATGCTAGTGAGGAACACAGAAGGGCTTTGAAACAGCTTGGCCTTTATGCAGTGACATAGCCGTCAAGCAAAGCATAATTCAAAACGCAATAAATCAATGCGGATTTTGATGGGATTACGATAAGAGGGAAAAAAAATGACTAAGAGCTTGATTCTCAGGCCTAGTGACTTATGGAATGTCTGCTTTCACCAAAAGCAACAGGCTCGATTCTGAATCTGTATAAATAATCATTGGGAAAATTAGGAATACTCGAGCCTATAAGGTATCGGTCAAGGCTGTGAGCACCATATGTTTTCGAGCGATGCTGAATAGTCCGGTGTTACGACCCAAGTCAAGATGTAAAGAAGTGTTCTTATGACATGACGCAGCTGCAACAGATTCACAAAACAGACAAACACCTGTTAATATCTTCCGTGAGCCAGAGGAGGCTTTTCATTGCACACAAATAGCAATAAAGGGATTCACTGCCTCACAAAATCATGACGCATGTCAACCTGACATCTGAGTATCTGAAAGTAGATTGGGTCGTGATTTCTTTACAGAGAGCAGAGCACTTTCGGCTGCTTTTCTACAAATCCATGTGGCCTTTGTTACTCTTCCACCAAAGTCTAATACAGAGAGCAGAGCAGTTTCTTCTGCCTTCTACAAATCCACAAGGCCTGTTTCTCTTCCATCAACTTGTAATATGTTTGAATCTTTGCTCTTTGGTCCACAGTGATGTGGTTCACTGGCATATTATTGATGCCAAGAAGTGCAATGGTAGTTTTCAGCTTTAAATAGTGCATTAAAAAAAAAACTGAAGGGACACTAACAGCTGTTTTTTATTCTTGCCTTATGAGCAAAGGTTTATCTGAGAATCGACATGGATGGTGGTGGTGGTGTGTGTGTGTGTGTGTGTGTGTGTGTGTGGGGGGGGGGGGGGTATACCTGTGCAAACACAAAAAAACACATCATATTCCACAAATGATTTTTACACGAGGACTCAGTCAATATAAAAACAAGCTTCTAAACATTCTAAATGACTTGAATCTTCAAGAAAAATAAAATGTAATCACAGCTTTATTTTATTATTTACATTTTTTTTTCACAAGATGAATATGTGAAATGAAAATACCCTCATTGTATTCTGTTCAATACATCTCATTCTTCTAAGTTTTATTTTCCATATTTTTTTCCCCTGGGTAGTGGATCATGCAATCCATAAGTATATGACTCTTCTGTTTTTCCGTATGATCACAAAAATAGGCAGAAAGAGAAACATCCGCTTATCACACACACACACACACACAACAACAACAACACACACAGGAAATGCAGGGCATCCGACTGGCAACTAATCACCCTTAATTGTGTGCTAATAGTGAAAGCAATGCATGTGGAGGGGGGATGGGGGGGTGGGAGGGAAAAAAGAAAATAAACAACAGCAATA
>JAPSES010000109.1:3134863-3155605 GCA_029822895.1 Maxillicosta whitleyi | reverse complement strand
AAAATTTCATTAGGTTTGGTCAATAATTAACCGAGATACTGAGAAACAACATTTTTAGCCCCATTGACCCCAATGTTAACGGAAATTTCAAAGAGATCCAGAATCCAGGATTTCTTCCAGATCACCCCCAAATGTTAATCATTTCTTCCTTGTGCCATTGACAACAAATCTGTCCATAACTTTTTGAGTATGTTGGTAACAGTCAGACAGACAGACAGACAAACGCCTTGGCGGAGGTAACAAACAGATGCACAAACATATCATTGAGTTTAATTTAATGTCTGAATTTACTGTTTAATTCCTGATTTAAGACTCGCCTGAGTTTGACGACTAATCTGAAATGTTTTTGATGTGATTTTGCGTTTACTGACTTGAAATAAGAAAATGAACAATCCTAAACTTTATGGTGTTATATGATTATATGTCTTTTATGACGTCTTTTCTTTCCAATTTAAAGTTAAATCCTTTAGAAATTTGACAGGTTGAGGTGAACTTTAACCATTCTTATGTCTGGCGTCCAACATTTTTTTGTTTTAAGAGGCTTCTACGCTACAATATTCACTGATGTGAAAACGGCGAATATGTTTTTGCTGTGGTCTTCCTTGCGTGTAAGCAGCTCCTTTCCTTTGTGCAAACTAAAACCACCAAACATCACCATGAGGGAGTCGGTGCCCCATGTGCCCTGGGAGTGTATACCCCTAGAGTTTGTTCAGTGATTGAGGAAATGTTTGGCCCGATGAGCACGCTCCCCTTTTGAGGTGTTTGTTAGTCAAAGCTGATCCTGACAACCCTCTGGGGAGCACGCTCAGTAGGCTTCTTCAAAGAGTTCCAGCTCCCAAAGCAGGAAGTCCAACCCTGTGCTACTTGGAAACAAGCGAAGCAAGGCAGGAAGGAAGGTAATCCACGAACACACATCAGTGCTACCGTCCAAACACACGTTCATATTGACGTCCCTACAGTTTACCCCGACGCCCACAAACCCTGAGGTATTCCTAAGACCCCACAGACAGTTATTCTGATTTATCATGTGTTTGGCACTCTGTGAGGTTTTCCTGTATTGGAGTAGTGCATGTGTCAGTGTATGAACCATTCCAATACTACACAGGTCACACAGAGCAGATTTGCTGTTTTTATTTTACTTCTTTTTATCAAGGTTTTTCAAATACAAGTAGATTTCAAACCTGGTACAATGAGATGCATATGTATATATAGTATATGTTCCCAAAAGGACTGAATAAATATGCACTAAACCAAACCAAACATAGTAACAACAGGAAATTTAAAAAAATAAATAAACATAGAGGATGTCATATGCTCTTTGTTTTTTTCTTTTTTTTATAACCTATTCATGGTGGGTTATTTTTAATATGATAGTCAATGAATGATTGCCATGTTAAATAAAATACAT
Organism: Maxillicosta whitleyi; assembly: GCA_029822895.1. NCBI lineage: Eukaryota > Metazoa > Chordata > Actinopteri > Perciformes > Neosebastidae > Maxillicosta > Maxillicosta whitleyi. The sequence goes on along the minus strand of JAPSES010000109.1, from coordinate 3,154,197 downwards.
TTGCTACACACAGACTCTATATACATATACTCTGTTGTCTGTTTATGAATAAAATGTGGTATGTATTATCAAATACCATGTAGCCTTATTGATTTATAGCAGAGAAACACACTGGAAATTCACTGAAAGTATGTAATTTATGGAAATTAATGAAGCATCCTGCATAACATTTGCTTCCACAGAAATGATAAATCATTTTCACTCACTGATTATGAGAAAAAGAGTTTATAAAGTGATTAAATATGTGTATACAGAATTTACAGAAACCACTAACTTAATTACTGTGTGGAGTAAGAGAGAAAAAAAAAAGTCAGAGAGTTTGTTTAAATAAAAAATCCACAGAACCGTGAACTGAGTCTTGTGTAAAGACAGTGAGGCGTTTTTCTGCTGTTCCGCTTAAAACCACTAGAGGGCAGTCTTCAATAGATTTTCCATGGATGTAGAGCAAACCTCTGCTGTGGCCTGGATGGAGCTCAAATACCAGATATTTGCCAATAAAATCAGTAGCCTGGCTTCAGCTGGAGGTCCCAGCCTGGTCCGGCTCATATTATCCAGCATGCGGTAATATTGTGGTAGCAGGGAAATTAGTTTTTGCGGTATTGTGTCAGTGAAGTAAAGATTACCTGTTTTTATTGTCGTAACCTATAATAAGACCTGTAATGGAAGACGCTGTGTATAAGGGGTCAGTTCACCAAAAATGAAGGAGTGTAATTTAGTCTGTTTTGTACAAGAGGAACCATGTAGTCTCAATGGTATTCATCATTTTTACAAGCAGCTCTTTTTTTTTTAATATATGTTTTTATTAGACTACACTGCAGAATTATATCATAACACCAAAAATAAAACATAAATGTGCCAGTATTTAGAGGCAAAGTTATGAATAGGATCACTTTTATTTGTTTTGGTTTGTCAGACTGCACGGATACTTATTTTTTATATATATACTGTTTACTTTTTCATGTCTTTTGAGAAAATAATGTACAATTCCTTTTCATTAAAATGTGTCATCGAATTGTTCTGCTGCTCCTAACAGTTAATCAGAGAGATGAAATTTAAGCTGACGTGCTCTTTTAAAATCTGCATGCTCCAACTGGCTTAAAACTATAACCAGGGTTTCTTCTGTCCAACTCTAACTAGCTCTAACTATGGAAAATGGTAAACAACTTCACAATGCAAGATGATGACAGGCCAATGCCTTAGAGAGCTATAATATTCCCCCACAATAGCAAGAAATTGTAGCCAACACCTGATTCCAATCATATGTGATCATATGTGATTATTAGCACCTGTTGGTGTGTCCCACCTCCCACCTCCCACGCACACCCTTACGCACGCGCTCAGTTAAAGCTGTACTCACAGACAATACATCTATAGCAAACAATCAGATTAATCCATCCATTCAGAGCAAAAAGTGTCATAAAAAAAACAGGCTTTGTGTTATGTGTAATAAGTTTGGATGGTGTATTAAGAAATGTTACATGTAAATGTCATTAATACACTTTTTATTCCAATTACAATGTGTAAAAACATTTCAACTGTTAACTCTGAAAAAAAAAAAAAAAAAACATTTTAAGCTAATAACAAAAAACAAAACAATGTAATATTGAACTGAATGGCAATGACATGTCTCTAAAAAGAAAAAAAAAACACTGGAAAAGTTAGTGGCACTTAAAGAATAAAAGGAAAAATAAATGCTAGAGAATGTATTTGTATTTAAAAGTAAATATCAGATGCATGTTTGGTTATAAATGAAGGATACACTGGCAACAAAATGAATTTATTTTTAACTTATTTATCTAAAAAATGATTTAAATGATGTCAGAATTGCATCAGTAAAGATAAAGGCAGGTTTTTTTTTCTAAGGTTTGTTTAATTTATACCACTTTCTAAAAAAGCGCAGCCCGTAACAATGCTTAAATGTGACTGTTTATCTTTCATGCTGTGTTGTTGCACTTCCTTACTGGCTTACAGTCAAACACAAGGATTAAAAATAGAAGGATTAAAGTCTTTTTCGTGGCCTGAGGTTTAACAGAAGCCGTTTGCAGTGTTTGATTGTGTTTGTGGCTGCACCAACAAACTAAATGAAACCACACTCTTGTGTATTGTCTCCTATTGGTCTGCCAGCTGACTGATTGGACACAAGAGCCAAGCTGATATCTCCCCATCTGTGAAAGAGGATTGGAGAGATTTGTTAGTGTAAGAATTTTAGTGATTCTAGGAGATACATTTGTACTTTTGTTTTTATTCTCCAGGACAGTAGCAGGGATGAGGGGCTCTCACAGTCGTGAACTAAAGGTCACTGGGGGTCATGCTGTCAAACAGAAGAGACTGATGGAGAGACCTAATCCAGCTGGTGTCACAAAGATGGATCAGATAAAAAAAAAAAAAAAAATACAATACACACACCCATCCCTCAAATACACACTTATTGATATTGATGTGTATAATATTAAAAAAAAAAAAAAAAAAATCATGCACGTTAACAAAGCAACGATTTGCAAAATTGTCTGCACATGTGTGTGTATTAACTCCCTTTTCTATCGTGTACTTTCTCCCTTCCTCTCTTGCACAAACACACATACTGACACACAAACTCACAGTATTAGACTGACAGAGACAGGTTGTCTGCAGAGTGAGGGCAGATGTGACTCATGTCCAACTCATTTATCTGCAATCTGTGGTGTGTATGACTGAGTTAGTGCACATACACTTGGGCTTTTCAAACAAACAGGATTTCACTTGTGCAAACACAGATATATCACAAATCCTCGTGTGCACACATACGCACAATACACACACGATCGCCGAGCATTGTTTTGTTTTAAACGATGACGCTTTGTTTAGAGCTTGTTCTCAATTGAACAAAAAATGCACTTTATGTCTTTGTTTTATTCACGCAAAACTCTCACTCACATGTATTTTTAGAGCACACGCAGAAAAGCACACACACTAATTTATACTGACACACAGATGGCCTCTGCTCTGACCACAAATGCAGTGTAACCCCTGCTCCCTGCGGTGCGGCCAGGGCTCAGACTGCCAGTAAAATCGAGGGATGCTTCATGGCTCAACAATTCGCTGGGTAAATGGAAAGGGTTTGTGTGTGACCTCAAACACTGCTCACTCTTTCTGTTTTTCCTTTATCACTTTCTTTTGGACTCTTTCTCTGTCTGTGCAGGTCCAATCTTTATTTTGTTGTTGGTTTTATTTTTTTTCCTATGTTTCCTCTGTAGCGTTTAATACCTTTTTTTTTTTTTTAGTAGAAACTAATAGATATATAGACAAGATTTTCATTTCTATAAGACTTTTTAAATGTTAAAATATCCTTAATTGGCCAAATAGGAAATTATCAGTATAAAATTACATAAATATACAAAATATATATACAATATTGGCTCTAATTAGGTGCATTAATATATAAACCAAGAACCAAAGAGTATTATTAACCAGTTTTCTAAATAAAAGTTCTGTGTCTCTCTGTTATTTTTCTGTGTTTCTTCTTTCTCTGAGCAGAGGTGTGATCCACGTCCTTTTTTTCCCCCTCTAGAGGTCAGGAGCAAAGTGAGGACACAAAAGGAAGACAAACCTCACCTCTCAAATATGAGCAGTATGAAGAAAACTGCATTTCTGTAAAATGTGGTTCAGTGGGTTTATTGGGTAACGGATACACGGAAACTGGAGTCCACAGTTTGGTTTTGCCAAAAGGTTTTAATGGTATTAGAGACATTACTTCATGGGGAAGTGGCTTTTATCGAGCGCAGTCTGCACAGATTAAAAATCTGTGATCAGATAATTGAATAATAACATCCACGCTGCTCCAAATGCGGTTAATCTACATGGGCTTGCTGTCACACACACTTGCTGCTGCTGTTTTATGTCTAAAAGCTAAAAAGTAAAGAGCGAGTTCCACAGAGAAATATGGAGCAGACAATGCAAAATAATTATGCATTTAAAGAGCATTTGGTTGCAATCCCTCAGTGTTTGTCAAGAGAAAATATTGGCTTATATTTTTGAAATATTACTCTGAAATTTTATATTGTGTTTCAGTAAAGTAGAAAACTCTCCAGAGGTGTGAGAGCCTGCACAGCCAATGTCTCCCATCACCTCAAAGTCTAGCCAGGTGGATTTGGGTGTGAAGCATAAATGTGAACACACACATACACAAGCTTTAAAGTCATAAAAACAAATGAAAGAGGAAAAAAGACTTCTTAGATTGAACAGGACAGGCAGGGATCAGGGGCACGAAGGGAAAGGGTTAGGGTTAACTTTCCTCTAAAGGGTGTCAAAAAAGGAACTAAATTGGGTGTCAGAAAGCACTAAGAAGCTGATATAAGTTGGGGTCCCCAGCTCCCATGTGGGTGGGTGCTTTCTTTATATTTTACAGACAATGTCCCTTTAAAAAGCCCCATGTCTGGAAAGCCCATTAGATGTGCATATAAAATTTCCCCCGTGATTAATAGTTGATGAGGCAGGGTTGGTTGGAGGGTACTACCAACATGTGGCCGACAGGGCTCCTCCTCTGCAATCTCACGTTACACTCCATAAACTTGCCACTCTTTCCCACCTATGTGTTTAAAAAGGAGGAGGGCTCACTTGTCAAGAATGCCTTAGAAGAGTTGTGAAAACAGCCAGCCAAGAAGGGGAGTCATGCAGTTACGGATGCAGCTCTCCCAACACGCCACAAGCCAGTCAGAGAAAGAGGGTGTGTGAGAGCAAGACAGAGGGAAAGTGTGTGTGAGCGTGTCAGGACCAGAGGCTCCGAAGGACGTCACACACACACTCCCAACGAGAAAAGGGAAACACGCTGTCACAGGAAGGCGTCTATCCTCACGCGCTTTGGGCCGTGGAAGAGTCAGCAGCCTCAGATAGACGTGAGTACTCCAGAGGTGGATGCAGTGAGATGATGACTAGTGTTTAATAAGTGCAATCAGCTAAGTGGAGTTTTCTCAACACTGATAAAAGACAAAACCTGCCTTAAGTTGGACTCATAATTGAGTGATTCAAGAGTGTGTGAAGTATATTTGCACCACTATGGATCAGCCAGCCAGCAGCTGCATGCGGAGCGCTCATCCTGGTAGCCCCATTTGGGGTTGCATGAGGAACCCACACTCAGGTGTCCCGGGGGGGAACCTGCAGTACCAGCAGGCCCCTTTCTCCCTGCACCAGAAGCCTGAGTTTCTGGCCTACACAGATTTCTCCAGCTCCTGCCTGGTGCCAGCCACACCGCATTCAGCCTATCCCCGTGACGACAGACTGTACCAAGACAGCCAGGGGGGGTATCAGAGAGCCGACTGGCAGTTCAGCCCCTGTGAGACACGGGCGAGGGCTCCCGAGGCCTGTCCACCTGTTGCCCCTGTGGTGGTGGGCGCCGGAGGTGGAGGGGTCAACGTAGGGCCAGAGATGGACAGTGTAGGCGGCGAGCGGCTGCCGGGGGCCGTGTCCGTGTGCCTCGATGGAGAATACTCACCCCAGAGCGTGGCATCAGCTGACTCAGATAAGAAGAGCTCCAATAAAAGAAAGAGGGACGTCACAGGTGAGTCAGGGTGAGCTGGGGTAGATGGGAGTCAGCTGTGCAGGGAATCTTAAATGTCACATCAAATTTCCCCCACTTTCTCTTTTACAATGACTTAATTTACCAGAAACAGGAAAAATAATGAGTGGGTAAAAAAACTGAAATAAAACTGCAGTAAAAAATAAACAAATAAATAAATAAATAAGCAGTAAGAAACAATGACACACCTTGTTTCTCTTTAAAAATAAATAGAAAATTCTCTCTTAAATATGCTCATCTGTGCCTCCTGTCATAGCTGGCAATAATACAAATCATCTGTGTGTTTCCTCACCAAATTAGTCTTTAACAGGACTCTCACCAGATCGCTATGTGAAAGGTGAGTAGGTGACAAGACTTTAGTGTTCACCACATACTAAAAAGCTGCAGTTGCATCCTCTTATTGTTCAAGTGCTTTCAAAAGACTGAAATGATTAATGACATATCCGAATGTTTAATTGTGCCTGGTATCCTATGGAAATTGACCATTGTTTTATTACACCATGACCCAGTTAAGATGCCAGTTAAATATGACATCATGTTTGTGCAGTTAGTATAGATCACAACATTAACTGTCAAGACTGACTTTATTATATACAAAGTTAATAGTAAGAATTCAGATTCAGAATTTCCATAGTTATTTACAGTGAGGAGTTGCAAATATTATTAATCTTAGTTTAAGATGAAACGTATGAAAATATTGATGATACAAGCTGAATCTCTCAATGTAAGTAAGTAAATAAGTAAGTCAGTAAGTTTGACTACTTTGAGTTTATAATGCAGCAGAACGGAGGCATGTTCATCATTTGAAAATTATTTTTATTTCACTGGTGAAAATCATTAAAAAAAATTTAAAGGAAATTGAAAAGCCTTGTTTTACACTTTTCACTTGGTTTATGTCTAACCCTCAGTGTTAACGAATTTATGTACTTCAAATTTATATTTACATCAACATTACAATCTTACCTTAAATGATGCAAATACAATAAATCTATTTAACCATTTTTAAAATCAAATTAGCTAACAAATTACGTTACTGATGTTTTTTCTTTGTTTTGATTTGCTAATAAAAAAAATTATTTTAATATACAAAATTTTTTCATAATAAAAGTCTACATCTACAACCTACCACTTCTCATGTCCAAAACTTTATTGTTTTTGTCCATTTAAAACAACATAACTGATCCTACAGTATGAATAATTATGTCTCCATTAGACATGAGGTTAATTGAAGAGGATGGGGGGAATATAGATCCCCCTCCCTTTCTTACCTTATTGTAACCTCTGCTCACTACAGTGAAAACATGCCAGACCACGTCTGGTAAAATCACTTGCCTGTTAGCCCACATTTTACATTCTTATCCATTGACATTTTCCTGTCGTTAAGCCGTAACACAATCTCCCACTGAGTGCATGCAACATGTCTGACCACTACATCAGTTCTTGGTTTCAAAAAACAGTCATTCAGTCTTGTATTGACTAGCTGTTAGAACAGCATATATTAGGAAAATGTCCTGAAGGCATCCACATTACAGACAGAGCTGCTATACAGTGCACAGGTCTGTGTGTACTTACACTGATATTGTGTTGCAGAGCAAAGAGAGACTTTTCCAAAAGGTGAAACCCAATATGATATCTGATACATGAATATGATCTGATTTGCATATTAGATACTGAATTTAAGATTTTCACACCTCTGCAATATGGTGGTGTAAAATTCTTATTATTATTGTCATTATTATTATTATTTTTTGTTGTAGTAGTATATTAGATATTGTAGGAAAATTAAAAAAACAAAACAAAAAAACTAAATGGAATCCGCCTTGTGGTTTTGCTTTAAACATACTAATTACACATTTACAGCAGACTTAATTCAGTCCTGATTAAGACAAACTACTCTTACACCAAACACTCAAAAAGCACCAAATGCTGTTTGTCTTTGGGACCCCGCTGAGAGCAGAAGCCTTCTCTTTGTCAGTTTACGGCCTCTAGCTGTGCAGGATATTTATTGGGGGCCTGTTTAGTGAGAGTCAGTATGTGCCCTGCCAGGTGTTCACTTACTAAACCGGCCTGACACAGTTCCAGACGTGGCCTGACGGGGCTAGGTTGGGCTGGCACACTTAAAGCATATTGTCATTAATGACAAACAACAGTAGGACAGGTTTCCACTATGACACATGGGTACTCCAGCAGTTATTCATTTCTCATCCACAGGCACATAAGTAGGCATGCATAAATTCAGCTTCTGCACACACACACACACACACACACACACACACACACACGCACACACACATACATAATATCCTGGTCTGCCCAGACACATCTGGATCAGGTACTGCAGTCCAGTCCATTTCACATCCTGGCCCAGTGCTCTGGCAAACACCAAGAAAACTTCTCACTTTGACAAATTAGAACCATTTTCTGGTGATTACATCAGCCGCTAGTGTCGCTACTATTGCACAAATATTACCCAAACCAGTTGCTTTTGAAGCACAAGCAAGACTTTACTGACAGTTAACATCAACCAGGTTTCATTTGTATTCATCCTGGTAAATGAGGACTTAAACCCTAATGCTACCGTAGGAATTTTAAGTCTCAGGAATCTAGAAAGTTCACCAATAACCTGCACGAAGGCTAAAGAAAGGTTGGAAAATACAGTTTATTCTCTAAAAACTCACTAAAGAAAGCTATGTGGGTACAACGGAATGCTCTGAGAGGATATGGAACCCATTTGGTAGGACTTTTTTTTGGTTCTGAAAGCTCAACAAAGCACTTTTAATACAAAAGTATTAAAGTAAGTCAGTGTAGTTAAATTGCATGCACTTGTGACCCCTTCACCCATCTCCACATTCATGGACATCTCAGGCTTTTTTTTTTTTTTTTGGATGTGTTGCTGTCATGTCAAGATGAGTTAATGCAAATCTGCCATTCATGCTCCAGAGGGAAATATTTTGAGATGTGTAACACACACACACAAAACCACACACACACACACACAGCATTGAGACCTGGACACATCCGCACCTTTGTTCTTTTGTTAGAGGCTTTAACGATGTTCCGCTGCATTCCACGCCTAACTCAGTCCCTATGTGCCTGGTTTGGTGGCCCCTGCCCTGTGTCGAGATAGAAAATATTAGATCACACACAAAGTAAGAGGAAACGCAAAAATGCTAAATTTGTTTATGTACTGCATTTCCATTCATATAAAGGCAGATGAGTCAAATATACAGAGCAGACGCACACAAACAGTACAGGTGACAGGACTCATGAGGGCAGGTCAGGGTGGTCTTTTTTTTTACTATATGAGGGCCCTCCTATTAAATAGTCTTTGGAGTTGTGGTTTTGTTGGCTTTAAACATCCTTAAGGTCTGTGTAATAGTAAAGCTGGACACACAATGTTTGAAGACTGAATTAAAATCATATTAGGCCTAAAAGGGTCAATTAGTAGACTGACACTGAAGGTAAACTGAGCACATATAGAATAAAAAAAGAAATGTAATATCTTTTTTTTTTAACTTAAAACAAATGTAATGTTAAAATAAAGATTAATGCGTGCCCTTTTTCAGTAAAGTATTGATACAAAAACAGAGAAAAACACAGGAAAAATGCAAAAAAAACCCTAATAATAATTACTACAAAATTGCACAAAATTCATTTTCAGATATCCAAGAGGCCAGTTTTAAGGTGGACTCCAGCTGCAAGGCGAGGAAAGAGCGCACCGCCTTCACCAAGGAGCAGCTGAGAGAGCTGGAAGCCGAGTTCACCCACCACAACTACCTGACCAGACTCCGTCGCTACGAGATCGCCGTCAACCTGGACCTCACAGAGAGACAGGTATTCCGTCAAATATATATACGTCATGTTTGGAGCCTCTCGTTGCCATCACTCATCTGTATTATGTATATTATTTAACGCATTAACACATTTTAAACTCAATTTTCTTTCATTTAATCAATACTGACACCTTAAACAACATATGCGTAACATCTAGAAGTAATATTTTTGTTATAAAATAGTGCATAAATAGATGAGAGTAATTAATTTTGTGTTTTCCAGAAACATAATCCACCCTCCATGAATAGAATTTTAAATAAAAAAAAAAAAAATGGTACAGGTTCCTCTTCTGTATTATTTTGAACACACCAGTCTTTTATTTAATCAATACTGACATCTTATAAAACATATGAGCAACATCCAGAAGAAACATTTTGGTTATAAAATAGCTGAAAGTAACTCTTTTTGTGCTTTTCCAGAAACACAATCCACCTAACGTGAATAGAAATAGTAATAGAAAATAACACAAGTTTTTTTTTCTCCAGCTGTTCTGTAAAAAAAAAAAAAAAAAAAAAAAATCAATGATATAATTAATGTGGTTTTAAAGATGAGTAGCGCGCCTTGATTTAACTGTTCATCTCCTATATGATTATTTACATGCAAAAACACGCATCTTTTTTTGTTGCTAGAATATTAAAATTTTAATCCCGTGGTTCTAGTAGAATTTCATGCATCTTTACGGAGTGTGTTTCAGACTTAGACTGAATGAAATAAGGCTAACATATGTAGATGCTGCTGGATAAAGCCCCAGTCTGTCAGACCCAGCGTCCCAGCTCCTCCTAATGAGGCCACAGTGCCACAGTGACCACACATACTGCAGTCTGCTTCTAAATCTATTTCCCAGGCCCTGTAGAACACACACACACACACACACACACACACACACAGACACACACTTGTACAGACAGACACATTTAGACACACACTCACAGAGCCAGGATCCATCTTCACTCCCAGCTCCCACTGCAACTCGCCGTGCTTTTTCCAGCTCATCCTACATGTCTTGGCCTTTTGCCGTCTTTTCAATCAGTCACAATGAGCAGATGAACTTGGATGAAGAGGCTACAGTATGTGGGAAGAAATTCATATGTGAGTTGTAGGCGGGAATACTTAGTGGGATTCGCAAAGTTCACTCAAAGCCTGACCTTAAATGCTCGACTGAGGCTGTCTGGCTGGAGAAACTTAAAATTTGGAGTTGTCAGAATGCCATTATATTCTGTATTTGTACGATCTTTTGTATTAAAACTGACTTTCATTGTGTGCATCCAAACTGTTTCTGTTATTACATGTAATGATGATGAATACATGATGCTTCTACTGTTGCGTTTATGCATCTGCATTGTCCTTGAACTTCGGGAAGCGTGTGTTTTTGCTGCTATTCTTGGAAAGACGGTTAAAGCATGATATCATACTCATTTCAGAACAGTGCAGATACAGATGCACACGATCCACTGTGAATAAACCTACTTCCTGTGTAGGCTGACATCCTGATAATTGACTTCTATGACCTACTGTCTATATGATACTCTGCCTGTATTTTTGTACAGGTTTCTGAGCCAGAACCAAGTACTTTGTTCTGACAATTCATTCTCCCTGTAATTCCAAAGTAAACCAAGCCAATTTATATATGGTGCAGGGGGATTTGAGGGAGATTATTTGTCTGTTTTTCTGCTGACCGTGTTGTAAATTTTGTTAAAAAAAATGCCAAACATAAAAAAAACCACAGTGATCATTTTACAGGTTCTATTACAAAGAGTATGCACATATTCTGTGTAAAGCTATGGGATGGCAGAAACACTATGAGAGAATAGGATTAATTTACCTTGAATTACTTTTGTATACATTTTTTTTTATCTAAATAGTGCAAAACTTTCTAATACAATCCATGCAGTTTTATTTTAGCATTTGTGCAGAACTCATAAAGTTTGTAATCTGACTATTTCCTTTCACATATGAGTTTTAATGCAATCCAGTTCAATTTAGCTTTATTTATCGAGCACATTTCATGCACAAGGCAGACTCAATGTAAATGTAAAATGTAAATAAAAAAACAAAGACACAGAATTACAGAATTAGTTGGATAATGAAAACAACAGTCAAACAAACAGTAGAAAAAGGGAATAGATTAATGTCCCATGCATCTCCTATCCTCAGACCCTCTTTCTCAGCAAGAAAAAAACTCCAAAAACTCAGTGGAAAAAGAAAAACCTCAGTGAAGGACAGATCCACTCACATGGACACACAGGTTATAGGTGCACCAGGACTGACGGACGTCCATTTGTGGATGTAGTTCCACTCTGTAAAGATGCAGCAGGGTGGGAGCATGGCATAGTTCATAATATAGTTAACTCTAATGTAGCATTTCTTCTGTCTTTTGACAACAGGTGAAAGTGTGGTTCCAGAACAGGAGGATGAAGTGGAAGAGAGTAAAAGGAGGACAGTCAGGCTCACCAAACGACCTGGAAAATGACGATATAGACTCTGCTGCTTCACCCAGCTCTGAATGAGCGAAGGACCAAGAGGTGCTGTTAAAAATACACGCAGACAGCATCGTGACATATGCAGACTGGAGTCACCTGGATACCAAAGCAGCAAAATGCAACGTTTTGTCATTTCAAGTTGCCTGTGGGAATCAAATGAGACTCTTTCTTTTTTTTTTTTTTTTTCGCAGAAAGAAACTAGACATCCAGTTTGCTTTTTGTGATTATTGATGTAAATATTTGATTTATGTCCATGATGAATTGCATTTTGCTATGCCATTGATAAATACTTGTTATAAATCCCAATTCTTGTTGCAGTGACTATGGTCATATACTATATTTGACATGATACCTCACCAAAACTCCAAGTCTATAGTCATTGCAGAGCAGTGACAAAGTCTGCGAACAGCTTAAAGGCCAGCGATAACATACAGGAGCATGATGTGATTGTGTTTGAGCACATCCTCTCTGGTTCCAGTATAGTAATTATGACCTTTGATGCTTGACTACAACCACCTGGGAAAACTCAGATTGCACAAATGTTGCCAAGCCATAAGTGCCTCCAATATCAGATTTTTTTTGTCATTTTTTCCCCTAGAGTATAGTTTTTTTTCTATCAAGGATTAAAAAAAAAAAAACAACTTTTTTTATACATTTTGAATGTTATTGATAAAATACAGATGTTGCCTGTTTCTGCAAATAGAATAAATCATCTGCTGCAAAACGAGGAAAATATCTTGATAATTTCTTCCACCCGCATCAACTGAGTTATGATTTGACAGTAGGTAGATCCGCACTTTTGGCTGATGCTATTATCACACACAGATGTTTTGGTCATTATAACTACAATTACAACAAGTTGGTGCCCAGATAGTAATCGTTTGCCTTCATTTAATCTTGGTGCCAGGCATCAAATGCGTACTTGTATGCCACGTCATGAACCTAAATGATAATTACATGCACATTTATACCTATGTGCGTGCTTGTGTGCTTACACCTCATTGGCTTCAGTTACATTTTTACCAGGTGCTGCTTAGTTACACAGCTGAGTAAAATCTTCCTCTATGGGGGTCAGTAGGTCTCATCAGGAGGGATCATACAGGCCCGTATCAGCGTGGTTAATATCTTATGTAAAGCAGAAGTCAGATCAGATCACAATCATCTCCCACAAACGCCCACCTTGATCCTCCGTATAGGACCGTAATCCTTAAGAATGTTTTATAGCAGCAACCGGGCTCCTGTAGACCTAAAGTGAGGTCTAAAATGATCTGACAAGTAATGACAGAGCTATAAGTAGACGTGAGTATGTTTGTGTGCATATGCTCGATAGGAACATTCATTTTCACGCCCCATCTCTGTCATCCCAGAAGCTCACAAAGGGCCATTAACCTGACAAGGTGGAGTCGGACTCCAAGAGCTAAACTATTTGGCCCCTACATGCTATTTTCAACGGAAGCATCTGGATGGGGCCAATTTGATCTCAACCTGAGTGGAACCTAGACAAACCCACGCACAGGGCCCCCCAGGACCAGAGGGGGGGTAGATGGGTGTGTGGGTGGGTGGGTGTACGGAGGGGGCTTGCTGGCTGACCACTTGCGTATGATGGAAAAGGGAAATAATAGGTGGGTATGGGTGAAAAGACGGCTTCTCAAGTACAGGATGTTGTTGTAGCAGGTAGCCAGTCATCCAATTTCCTGCTTCCCAAAGAAAACAAGAGCTCGAGCATAGGAGTCCCGAGACTTACAATGGTGGGCCTATGCTTAGACTCCGGCCAACCAAACAAAGCCTTCAGAGGTTACTGCCCTTTCTGCTGGTCTGTAGGGACATGTGCTGCTGGGAAGGTGGGACGGTTGTTCCACACATACACACACACCACGCAGAGTCGGGGTCAAGTGTTACTGTACGTCTGACCCCTCTGGGCCCCCGCTGCAGCTGCTGGGGGTGGAATAACTCCAAAACGATCCTGTGCCCATTTTCCCCCTACCTAAGCCTCTATTAGGGTCTATTATTGTATTAGTGGTAATAGTAGTCAAAATAAACCATGTCCAATTGTAATGATAGTATTAATATCAGCAATGTAAACTAATGAAAATGGAATGTTGTTCTTTCACCATAGAGGTTTCTTTTAAAAGCACAGGGGTGGCCAAAATTATGGATTAGATTTAATTATGTATTGTGATTGTGGGATGTACAGCTCTGCCAAAAACACCCAAGAAGGCAAAACCTGCAGGTTTTTCTTTCACTTATCTGCAGCAAAGTGGTTCATCAAGGGAACAAAAGCATATTTTTTCACTCTATTAGTGGTTGTGTACACATTTGTTCGTTTTTGTTGTTTTAGTATTAATTGATTAACTTTCTGTATGTTCAAAAAGCACTGTGGATTTACAAACCCAGGTGACAAGAATAACACTCTGTAATGATAATAGTGTGTTCATATTCCCACATTCCCACAGATGTTAAGGCTGCGGCAGCCACCAAAAATAATGCTGGATATCATCCCTGCAATATCTCTTCAGCACTGATTATATAAGCAGATCAAGTGGTACGAGTCATCCTTCAATAACATTTCTACTTTTCTTTAAATACACCTTTTTGTGTAAACATAGCCTCCAACAGCAGTCATAAGAAAACATTTTTCAGCGGTAAAAGAATTCGATAGCACTCAACAGAAATATTCTTACTAAAATATGTTTTCAGTATGAGGACGATACTGCTAAAAGCATTCGTAAAAATTCAGCCAATTTTTTTTTTTTTTTTGAAGTGAGTGGGCTCTAAAGCAAACCACATCACTGGCACAATACTGAAAATGTTGCAAAATGGAGAAATGCAGCTGTGGTTACACATGCAGCTGCACAACACTGTTTCCATTATAAAACATTTCCAGTTATGAATCATTTCATTGGAAGAAAAATGTTGCTGAGTGTGTTACTCTATGGCTAAAATCTTGTTATCATTCCAATATATTCATATAACTGTGACTTGAGTAAATAGTACAAATCTGCGATGACTGAATGCGATATAACCTTTATTCTCTTGATATCGCAGCTTCGTTTTCTCTATGTTTATCTTCTTCCAGAGTACACTAACCTTTATTTTGAAAACTAATTCTCAGCCTCAGCTCGACTTCTGGGCGGGAAAGATCTTGATGGATCGCCGGAGGTGTGAAGGTCAACTCTACAAGAGGTGACCGTAGAAATTAAAGCATGTCCTTCTCCTACTGGGCTCTGCACTCTGCTCTATGAGCTCCATCTGCACACTGTTATTGTGTCCTGAGACAGCAGCTTATGGTCACATCAAAGACTATTTTTACAAGCCTGACAAGGTAATATAGACCACTGTGAAAAGGTGAGACTGTAAAGATAACATCATAACTTCATAATATTATTGTGGTGTGTGTATGAGAGGCAAAGGGGGAGAAATTAGCATGTGCATAGGAAAATAATATCATATTCTTACTTTATATTACAGCAAAATGTTAAATAATTTTGGTTTTGGTAGTTTGTAAAATTGATTAAAATGAGAAAACTAAAAGCTGTGCTGGGTTTGTTGACTTGACTTGATTATAGAACAATTTCCCAACTGATTGTCTGATTTGATTCAAGCTTTTACAAAATAACTTTATTTAGACCAAATAAATATTGTACAAAATTTCAGCCTTATCTTCATTCACTGTTAAGATATTGGGGCTTTGAAAATAGAATGTGATGCTGATTTTACTGTAAAAACAAGTGGTATAAAATAATATCCTCAGTCAAATAAGTTGGATGTATTCTTAATAGATGCATGAAATTATATTATACTTTATATTGTACTGTGGATAAAGATGCATCTATTAATGGATATATGTGTTTAAGAATTGTTTTTATGGTAGACCTCATCATACATGAGCCGTATGTATCTGAAATACTGGCGTGAAAAATGGAATCCTAACAAATGTGTTGGAAAAATGTGCAAGTCCTGAAAATTGTATTAATGACATTTTGAATTGAACATGTTTTTCTGTACAATTTTCTTTTGTAATAAACCCATTTCAAAGTCACAATATGTCAAAAATGTCTGAAAATAAAAGGCTGAAATTTTGCATGGTGTTTAATGGGATTAGTAACATTATTTTCTAAAAGTGTGAAGCAAAACAGAGATGTTCAG
Source organism: Maxillicosta whitleyi (assembly GCA_029822895.1). Classification (NCBI taxonomy): domain Eukaryota; kingdom Metazoa; phylum Chordata; class Actinopteri; order Perciformes; family Neosebastidae; genus Maxillicosta; species Maxillicosta whitleyi. The sequence goes on along the minus strand of JAPSES010000109.1, from coordinate 3,138,186 downwards.
ACAGAATTTTTCCGGTGTATTCACACGTATTGATCTGCCTGTTTCAGTTAAATCTATAACAGATGCTTATACGGTCATTTCTGTTTTCCTATTTACTTATGTACAACTGTATGTCTCTGTGCACAATTGTTTCTTCACTGCCTTCTGCTCCTCTACAGCAGCAACAGAGCAAAAGACAAGATCTATTTAGGAATAGAATTTGTAATATAAAAGTATTTTTGTTGTTTAAGAGATTGTTTTCAATCACCAGACACCACAACCTCATTTTGCTGTCATATAATGATCACTGTTTTCAGTAGCAAAAGTAAAAGTGGTGATTTGGAAAGTGATGACAGATTTAAAGAGTGTGAGTTTGACACTGGTTACCTCACTTTCTTCAGGTTTCCTCACAGCTACAAAGCCTTTTATATGTTGTCGTTTTTGGTCTGACGTGAAGCAGTTTTTAGTTGTGGTCATCAGTGGATCATTGGAATTTTTTCTAATTCTTTATTTAATAAAATACACACATGCATAGAGTATGCATACGTGTTGAACTTTTAAACTGTAGTCATTATTTTATGATAACTTGCAGGTTTTGCCTTTGAGTGTCATCAAGACTCTCACAGTTTGAACTCGTGTCAGTACAAAACATGATTAGAACAACTTAAGTGAAAAGTCAGTGCTCTCCAGTTCCATTTCGCTCATTACTTTTAGTCTGTCTATTGTTATTTGTCATCATTTCAGGACTGACAGTAACGCTCTGTTCCAGACATGTCTGTCTCACCTTGCGGAAAACTGCAAAAAAACAAAGTACACTGGGTTTCGTCAAATAAAATGGACCCAAGAGAAACTTAATGTAACAAGACTGTTCCCATTCCTGCCTCGTCCTCTGCGCTGCCCTTCGCTCTGTGATCCTTCACTAGTTGGTTGCAAAGTACACACACATCCTCCCTTTCTTTTCATCCTTATTGTTATTTTAGGCCACCTGCAAATCTATTCGTCCGTCTTAGCCTCCCCCCTTTTGTGTGTCTGTTTTCAGCCTCTCGCACATGCAAGACAGAAACCACCAAACGGCAAGAAAGAAGGAGGAAATATGTGATGTCTTCCACACATCCTCCCAAGACGGCCGTTGTGTTGAAGGAGGCATACAAGGAACGCGTGTTTGTATGTATGTCATGTCAGGCTGAGCATGTTTGCATGTGTGTGAGCTTGCGTGTCAGTCTGTGTACCTGTGGGTGAGGGAGCGAACAGGCCCGTGTGCTCTCAGTTGGACACAGTCAGCGATGAACATTGAAGCAGCCCTCCTCTGCTCATCCTCCCCCGCCAAGTCTCTCGTCTCTGGTGATCAGAGACTCCTGCAGGAGTTATAAATCTTCCATTTCCATTGCACAATCACTCAAGACAGGCCAAAGTTGAAGAGCTGCACAACATTAAATTATCTGAGACTTCCTGCAAGCGTTCCTATGGATGTTGCATCTTAAACATAGGGGATTCCAGAGTCCTAAGCCACTCCAGTGTGCAGCTCCCTCTGGTTGGTACTTCTGACCTGCCCAGTGTGGAGCCAGGAAATCAGGTAGCAGTTTGACTCTGCAAATCATCACACAAAGGAGCACTCAATTAAAATGTCTGCTGAGCTCTGTGAGCAGAGACATACTTAGTTCTTGAAAGTTTCCCATTTAGTAAGAAACCTTTCACAAATCCAATGAAAATATGCTGCTATAAACACACTTTATATGCCCCACTTCAGTGTTTCTCTGTGTTTTCTAATTTAACTTATTGTACTTTATTGTATAATAATATAACAAAGTAAAACAGGTAAAACTAATTGAGACCAGCTTCTCATTTACATTGATGGCCTGGCAAGAGGTCCCAGCAGACAAAAGAAAATTTTGGAATAATAAATTAATTTAATATTTTTTAATGCTGCTAATCTGATGTTTTGGCACATTTTACCATACTCTAATACTAGTTATTACACACTTTATGGATATAGTATGCAAAAAAAAAGTTAATTACAGCCTAATATCAATAACAGCAATTGATTTACACTCAAACATGTTACTGCAGATCAGGTTTATCAAGAACAGAAAAGTTACAATAATGATAATTGCAGTGTATGAGATGATGTATAAGTGTCCATTGTGTTGACTGATATGGATCTAAAACAATAAAATCCATGAATGGTGACCAAAGGGTTAAGTCTAAGCCACATTATGTCCTTCCTAAGTTTTAATCAACAAACATGACTTAAGTCTGACTGACTAAGTAAAGTCATGTGATTCTTGTCCTCCAAGTATTGAGTCTCAAAATCATCCACATTAAAATGACTATATGCAATATTTCTACTTTCAAATATTAAGAAATGACCTAAAAGTATCATTAGAGTGTTAGAATAAAGAGTTCTGAAGTTCTGCTGAAGATGCTAATATATTCGATTGTAGATATGAACTGAATATATGATGATAATGATGATTCCAAAGCTATTATTAGTTCAACTATTGACAACACAAACCTACAGAAAACAAAAGTTGTGGTGTTATTGTGGATATTTTTTGTCTATACAAACAGAATTCGGCTTACAGAGCTATAATGTAAACTATCAGCTGATGCAGCAACCAACTCAAAATAACCAGCTGTGACTTTTGGTTTAAGGATGAAAACTTGATGATAATATAAGACAGATGTGTGGAAACAATGAACTTTATATTTTATTCAGTGAGTTATACAATACGTGGACAGATACAGTTGATTCCTTGGTTTTGGTCGTAGGTAGTCTTGTGTTGTACTCCACTTCCCCCTGCTGCTGCTGAGAGTCCAGAATATCACATCAATATCAGAATATCATCTACATAGAACCCCTTTAAATCTGTCATCACTGTACTTCCATTTTGCCACTAGATTCAGTTACATGATTGCAAAAATAGAATGTGGTATGAGATGCCTTTTGTATAATAAAACCCATCTAATATTACTAAAGTTATTACTTAAACAGCTAAAGGAATGTTTATGATTTATTATTCTTTGTGTGTTTATGTGTCAACAGTGCCAGAGAATATAAGCTGGTTTCCAATCATTAATGTCTAACCTCAGCATGTTATTTAAAGGTCCAGTCAGTAACATTTATTCTGGTTTGGAGTCTGTGTGATGGAGTCTGTGTTGTGCTGGGAGACGGTTGTTTGTTGACGTTGATGGACTTTAAAGTGACACATAAGGTAGTAAATTCAAAATGAACCCTGTCTCGGTAAAGTGCTTATAAACCACAGCCACGGCTCTATTTTCCACCTAGAGTTCGTCACTAATGGTTACACATCATCCTTCACCCTCCAACCCCTCAAAATTGCAAT